>UZAF01016514.1:0-51832 GCA_900617895.1 Haemonchus placei
GAGGTTCCCATCAAAAACTCATCGCTGCTTTTGAAAATCACATAGCAGACAGGCAAGACACGAGAAACCACTAAATGGCTGCTTTCACAGTCCGCCGACCGGCGCCGGCACGCCCGCGGACTATGAAAGCAGCCAATGGTAACGATGAATTCGCCAACTCCGATAGTCCTAGGAGATTTTCAAAAATTTTCTCTAGGAAAAAAATGAACTGTTTCCTCAGCTGCATTTTATTTAAACGTATTAATTTCGGTATCACACCCATGATACCGCTTCACTGAACAGCAGCACCATGGATCACTGAAGGTCAACACTATGACAGTTCATAGTTCAGGGTATAGCCAACAAGTTCAACCGCCACCACTACATCACAACCGAAGCGGGCATACTGCGCGCTCTTCGAAGAGTTCAATGCACAGTCAAAACCTAAACATCTCATTGGTGTTTATGTGTTGGTGATTATGTCAAATTACAGGACGCATATCATACCAAACTTTATTTATTTCTCGTACTAAAGTACAAATAAGATAGGGTGGTGATAAAAATGAGTATTACAAAGCGGAAATGGAGAGGGAAAAGACAGGATCAATTACACAATCTCACTGTTTCCTTCTATAAAGCGACACGGATGCAAAATGAGACGTTCAATGGAAATGGAATCCACGTCCACGTCCACCACCACGGCTCCCACCACGGCTTCCGAAACCTCCGCGACCGGAAAAGCCACCACGTGGACCAAAACCACCACGAGCACAACAGATGGGAGGTGTCCATTGTCCGCACCACGGGTCAGGCAACGAATCATCAAAATTTTCGAGTCCAAGAAAAGGATGGTGTCCATGGTGATGACGAGTTCTGCGGGAACGATCGGAGCTACTGGAGCGTTCAGCTGAACGAGAACGTTCCCCACGAGAGTGACTGCGATTTCTTCGTCTAGTGTGACTACGAGAGCGATGCCTGCCATTCCATGGTCGCCTACACCGAGCGAGCTCTTCACAACAGGAGCAAGAGCTGTCTTCTCCCTGTTCAGCAACAGTTGCGTAAATGTGCAGGACCGACGAGTTCTTGGCGATGCCCATAAGGGTGTTGGCGTTGTTCAGCCTTATCGGCTCACCATCATCATCAATCCAAAAAACGGTTCCAATTAGAAGGCCAAGTTCCCGTGTCTTCGTCTTGAATGCTTCATACAGATCGTGCTTGTCCTTATAGGTGATTGTGAGGCGTGGAATGCGATTCATATAGAGCTTGATAGTGGCAGTTTTTGAATGAGTTGAAGAGTCGCTAGGCATGATTGTCATGGTTAACGGTTATTAAGGAGACAACGAGGTCTTTAAATAGCGCTCATGAGTTGGTCGAGATGTTTATTTCGAAAATCGGAGTTGGGCGGAGCAAAGATAAACAGCTGCCGATGAATTTCGCTCTCGATTTTCGAAAGTCCGTTTCGAAAAGTCGTTTGCTGATAAGGGTAATCCGTCGGATTGCAATAAATGGAGTTTGGAACTTGTTCAATTAAAATGAAAGAGTACCAGCTCAGTCACTAAGCAAAATCAAAAAGGTCATAGTGAGTCACTAGGAAATACTATATTATTCAAATGAAAAGAAAACGATGATACTTATGCATGTGTAGGGCTCGCCTCCTCTCTTTTATCAAAACTAATGCTTCCTTAGCTCATTTCATTCTGGCAATGAGTCATTTCTGCCAGAGTGGAGCTGAGGAGGCAGAAAATTTTCAACTTCTGGGTTCAATTCGCTCCCTTTGGAGCAGTTTAGTTTCGAAATTCAATTTCTACCATCTCAAAATGGCCACAAGCGACATGCTATGTTCTGGATGGTATAACCTTTCACTAGGTATCTCCTCCGAAAACAGGACAGTTAGTGAAAAATAGTATTACCTTTCCCTCTCCTTCTCTAACAGTATGGACTGGTCTTTACTGCTGATGCTCACCCTCGAATAGAAGATTGAAGGGCCTAATCCAGTTCATATGATACCGAAGTTACAGCAATAATTTTTGAAAAGATTAAGCGCTGTCTATAATAAATTCTTGCTGAACTCGTTTTCTCTATATATACATAGTAATTGAGCTAAGAGCTCTCTTCTCTTTAATTCTTCATTTTGTAACTTTGCCCTTTTCTGACATTGTTATCCCTGGTATTAGCAAACAGTTTTCGAAAGTAGTGAGCAAATATTATCGGCGGCTGTCTGGCCGTTGCTCCGCCCCATTCCGATTTTCGAAATTAACACCTTACTATTTTCGATTTTCGAAACAAAGATCTCGATCACTTTTGAAAGCTATATAAGCGTACAGCCATTCCAATGCCAGTTATCCGACCATCAATCATGCCCGAAGATTCTACTTCTCAGCACAAAACCGTCACTCTTAAGCTCTTTATGAACCGTACGCCACGAATCACTATTACCTACAAGGACAAGGACGACCTATTCGAGAAACTAAAAAGCAAGGCACAGGAACTTGGTATTCCTGAAGAAACTGTCTTCTGGATCGACATGGACGGCGAGCCAGTGAAGCTGAACAGCGCCGACACTCTGATAAACGCTGCCAACGAATCATCGCTACTAAGACTCTACGCCTGCGATGCGAGCGACGATGACGAGATCTCCTGCTCCAGCTGTGATGAGCTCGCCAATGGTCGGCGACGTTGGAGGCGACGAGTCCCCCGCAATCACTCCAGATGCAGAAGCCGTAACCGTTCTCGTGGAAGGCGATCACGTTCCAAAGATCGCTCCACGAGTCGCGATCGCACCCACCGACATCACCGTCACCATCCAAGACCTGATCACCATGGAATTGATCCATTTCCAAGGTTTGGGCCTTTCGGTTTCCCTATAATGGGCCCACCCTTCGGACACTGCCCACCTTTCCCTGGAGTTGGTCGTCGCGTTGCTAGATGTCCCCCGCTCCACTGGCCGTGATTTCTGTATACGACTATATCGCTGGAGTTTCGTTGAAACTTGTAGATGCCCCTTATTATGATAAGATCTCTTTGAAATACGATTCGTATTGAAGTGTTGGTAATGTAATTTTAAGTTCATATCATGTTCGAAGAAATGCAATATTGTATTTGTGATTGATATCGGTTCTACTATTATTATTATTCGACTGTCGCTTGTAAGAAAAAAAAATAAAAATTTATGTAAATTTTGTTTTGTTGTGTATTTCAGTAAACAGTAATAGCCAGCAGTCAACAAAATGCCACAAGTCCCATACAGTCCGAGATTAAGAGCAAAACGAACAGTCCAGCTTGTATGCGCCATGCGTTCGACTTTGGTAATCGGTAGTAGATGTGTAAAGGAAGGTTACGTAGTTCTTATGAAAATTATTGGAAATTCACCTCATGGGATAGAATGGATAACGACCAGCGTAAGTAAGAAGCCTAAGTGTTAATTTAATGTGCGTAAGACTCAATCCCTTCGACAAAGTGTTCCAAGTGCGAGCAGCAATGAATTTAGTTCACCCCGTAGTTACTTACCCTGCGAAATTTTCAAGAAAGGCTTCAGACAATAATGCTGTAGTCGCCTGCTGAACGAGGCACGATCGCGAATGACGCATTACTTATCCCTATGAGCTCCTTAGCGGAAAGTGGAAATGGGACAATCGTTTTACACCTTCGTGTTAGTTCAGATGGTATGCTACCACCCAGTTCCATTCCACGCTTAGATAATCGTTCACCCTCACCACTCCTTACACTCGAAATCCTAGTCCTCTGGCTAAGAACCTTTCTTCAGGACATTCAAGGATGATTCAGCTGAAGCTCCTCCTGTGACTACATCTCAGCAGCGCTCAAAGTTGTACGAGCGAAAGGCAAGCCCTTACATTTCATCGCTTGAATCGAGCCGATGTACCCACTACCGAAGTATAGTAAGATGCACTGTCGAAAGTTGGCAATAAAATTAGCGATATCTGGATAAGTGCAAATCGCATCGGGTTGTGAAGCCACCATGCGCCATTCTGTGTAATGTAGAGTCTACCACGGAAGCTAACTCGTATCGATAAAGGTGAACGTGAAACCGTAAAAATACCATGGTCATACCGAGAAGAAGAAATAAATCAGTAGGTAATTTCGGTAGCAGGTTAGAAAATTCTGTGTCTATGTCAAATGGTACGTGCCCTGTCCCTATGGATTATTTCCCAAATCGGAAATTCGCCAATCATCAGATTACAGAAAAAGCGTCATATATGGCTCAAGCGAGTCTCATTGCTTATTGCAATTCCCACACGAAACAGACACAATCCCAGAAGCGACTCATAATTTTTTATCAATCTGCTTGACAAACCGGCATTGCAGGGAGTGAGGTGGAAGCGAAGAAAACGTTGAGAATATACCGAGGCTCACTGAAAACCTAAAAACGAACACTTGCCTAGGAAACCCAAATATCTCTCGGCACATTCCACCTCTTTTCCCGATGAAACCAAATCGCCAGACCTCAACGACTTCCATTGTTGGCTCCGGGAACCTTCTCCTCACTTGAATACTGAAGGTCTTCAGATGACCAAACGAGGCCATGCAATGCTTCACTTTTCCGGAAATCATTAACATTATTCTTTCCCTTCACACAGTTAGACACTTCTATGAAGGATGACAGAATTTCGACCCGCATCCCCGTGGCAAGTGGCGGTTGGGTACGGCGAGCGCGTCACGCCATTCGGGTAGGAAAACTCATACTCCTTCCATGACGAGCATGGTTGCTCTCGTTTTCAGTCGCTATTCAATCCACTAGATCGTCAGTAACCTTTAGTCGCTTAGATAATCACTCCGGAAGTCTACCGGAAGAATGCATGCTATAAATACTGCATAACGCAGTCATCTTCTATCCGTTGGCAAAAGTACCTTCCTGAGACCTAGGCTTCATTTTGCAATTTTTCCTACCAGGGACCTTCAGAGAGGAAAAGACATACAGTCTAGAAAACAGCTATGAGTACATACTTCGAAGTGGCAAAACCAGTTGTAGTGATCAGTTAATATCGACATTACCAAAAAAGTAGATGGAGCTGAGGGAAGAACCATCAATTCGTTCCTCAGATTAGTCCTTTAAGTATAAAATCGGTGATTCATTCGCATATAGCGTCCAGAAAAAACACTGAGTGATTTTTCTTGAGCGGGCTCAGAATAGGCTAATGCTGGTTGTAGAGGCACGTCTATCATTTGGGTGCAGGTTTCTCGGTTGAGTAGTATTGACCTGAAGATGCCGTTGTAGAATCTGCACTCCAGTCATTGAGCAAGGACGCTGAAACCTGTTGAAGCTGGCCGTCCACAAAGGGCATTGGAATTGCCAAGCGACAATGGGAGTATCTTCGGTACAAAACCGATTGACGATTGAGCAAGCGACTACACGAACTGCTAGCACATGAGTCGTTACATATCCTTAATGCCCCTAACTCGCCCAGTAGAGACCCTTCTGTCTTTTAAACATTGAAGGGACAGTAGTGCTGAGTACTCGCTTACACCAACTAATCGCCAATCCCAAACAGGGCTTGAGCCCTACAGAGATTCGATTGCCCCAATTTCGGCCCAGGTTTCCGTCGAAAACACGGCGCACGGAATCTTTCCGTTAAACAGCCAACTCCACTCATGCTGGCGTTGAAGAGCGACCCCTACGCCTTAGCAATTATCGTCAAATTGGAGACGGCCAATTACATCCGGCTGAGGTGGGTGAGAAGGTGCGAACGATGGACAAATTGTGTCTCATCAAAGCTCATTCTCATCGGAACTTGTCCTCATCGCCTCACAGCTGTTAAAAACACTCAATAGCCATTCTAACAACCGAAATTTTCTCGTAGGTTCACTCGTAGGCAAATTTGGCTCCTTCCATCATTGAAAAAACCAATGTGTAGCTGCTGCTTCTCCTTTCCACTTCTTTCGTGAGACGTTGTCACCCGCTTCCAGTTGCCGAGGTGGACCCCATTGAAACTCTTCGTCTCGTTTTCACAGTCGGCGAACAGCAATTTTCCTAATTACGTCAGCTATCATTTCGTGTCAGCCAGACCCGTTTATAGTTCTGCACTTGTCTAGCTGTCTTCTTTACACCTGTTTACAGACCTCCAGTTGACGAGATATCGTTCCCTGCTCATACGTGGTCACTGAATATCAGGCTCAAGATATGCTGTCCGAATGTGATTTCCATGCACCTTACCATCCTTCTATTATATATTTCTTACGCCGATTTCTCTCCTTGGATATCGGTATTCACCAACTCTTTTATTCAAATCCAAAATCAGACCGCACCAGGGGACATTCTGCCAAGGCAGAATACAAGAAAATTTTCTGCTGGGTTTTCAATTCAATTTTCAAAATGGACATAAGAATTTTCCCATTGTCACCGAAATAAGAACGGACACACATCATTGTGGAAAGATCTTCTCTACTTCATCATTTTATCCAGAAGCGCTCCACGACGTTCGTCGTGCAGCAGTGGAAACAAGCCTCTCCCGTTTCGTATTTAGAACGAATAGAATTTATACTTTTCGTAATCTCAATTCAGATGGCCATTCTCACTACTTTATGGAAATGGAGTGGCTTGCCAGCGGTCGCTCTGTCGCTTTCCGTGTCGGCTATAATCTGTGCATCTGCCCTGTGCCCTCTGATCATATTTCATACTCTCTACGTCTTCTCACAGATAGACCAACAACACTGTCCGGTTTGTGATTTCCGTTACTTCTCTGGTTTTGCTTGGCCCATCTAGGGATTCCTCTGAACATTCATTCGATCAAGCTATCATCGATAGAGTATAAAACCACCCCATTTCCTTCCTTTTATCAGCGCACACGGCAAACACTGAGTAAACATAATTCCATCCACTATTTCAGACGCTAGTCGGAGAACTTTGGAGAAAAGTGGAATTAGCCAAAGAAGAAATTCATGGCAGCATAAGGGAAAAACGACATTTAGCCTGTAAGTAGTACTATTTTGCCTGGACTTATCCAAAAAATCTGTTGATTTACTGAACACACAGATAGTTGGCCAATGAGCCTTAGTAAAGTCTTCAAATCGATCGCACGCATCTCTACTATAAAACAACTTGAGTAACAACAATTCCGGGCCTTCTGCCACGCTTCACTTCCGATTAGTAGAGCAAATAAATTTATAGCTTTCCCAATGTAGCAAGCAGTGTTTTCGAACGATCAAGCAAAGAATGATTTAGGAGATTGTACAGAAGTTCAGTATCTTCCAAGAGTCTAGCAAGATCCTCTGGCTGAATAATATTCCATTGTGTAGCAAATGTAATAGATCGAAACTACGTATACTTTAGCATGTTGTTTCGGACCGCCAGGGCCTAAAGGATACCCAGGCCATCCCTCTCCAGACGGTATCGATGGCATTCCTGGTGAGATTTCATTTATTCTTGATGCAGCCAAAATGGCGTTTTTCGGAACCATACTCTTGGAACTACATTTGAAAAAGTCTATTCTCACAAATTTTCCGGAGCTCTGAGCAAATTCTGATATTTCGCTATTTCTGTGTGCGAAATATTTCTTTTCAAGGTACACCTGGAGATGTTGGCCGACCTGCTGATCTGGACGCACGTCCGTTGTGCATCCGCGAGTGTCCGGCTGGCGCGCCTGGGTTTGTTTATTCTTTCCCGACTTCTTTTTGGGTTTCTATTCCATATTGAAACCCAAATCTTCAAAAGTAAAAAAAAATTGGAATACTAGCTACATAAGAGTATTCTTACAGTTAGTACAATTCTGAATGAGGACTCAAACCAGTGCTATTGACCGCATGCATGCTACTCAAGCCATGCTCATGTGTATTTAATTACTCTGAGACCGGCTCAGAAGAATCTACCTGGTTATTGAAAATAGCTCTATACGTAAACATTCCTAATGCCAACTTTTTCAGAAGAATTGGTCCACCCGGTGAAAAAGGGGAACGAGGTCTTCGAGGACGACCTGGCATTGCGGGTGAACCCGCTCCTCCATCGCCTAGTGGTGCTCCGGGCGAGCCTGGAGAGAAGGGTTTCCGTGGACTGACAGGGCCTCCTGGTGAGCCTGGTGAGCCGGGGAAACTATACACAGCTAGTGGTCCGCCCGGAAAAGAAGGGGAGCCTGGACCACGGGGTTTACCCGGTGACAAAGGACAGCGGGGACGTGATGGAGAAAACGGTAAGTTACTAAATCCATAGATTCCTGATAGATTTTATTCGTTGTCTTGAGTCAATCGTTTAGGACTGGAGGGTCCACGTGGAGAACGCGGCTTTCCCGGTCTCAAAGGTGAAAAAGGACCACGAGGAGCAATTGGGCCTCCAGGGCCGCCAGGACCGCAAGGCCCTACATGGCCATGCCAAAGTTGTCCACCGCCACGGGTCTCGCCCGGGTACTACAAGAAATCTGTTAAAACCTGATTTGCTCTGTCATTTCTATAGAACGTTGTCTTCGTTAAGGGTTAAATAAAATATGAAGTCGAAAAATAAACTCCAGCCCGTCATAAAATTTCTTTGGCTATAAATATACTTGTCTAAAGCCCTGAAATGCAAAATAATATCCGAACAGGCTTTACATCGGCAAACCCATAAAGAGACCACTCATAAACCTGACCAAAACCAGGGACACCCAAACAAAGTGGGCAGTATAAGGTTTTCGTCGACGAAAATCTCGAACTGACCAGAAAACATTGGCAACTTGTCGTCATGGAGACCTCTTCGGAAGACCGACTTTGTGTCTGACGTCAATTGAACAACGTTGCCGCAACCACACAATTCCCACGTCGACTGACGGCCTTCGGCATGTTGCATAAGCTTCACTTTTTTGCTCTGTTATTAGTGCACCTGTAAACGTGTGGATTAGGTCCTCTTAAGTAGACAACATCCGCTTGGCCCTTTTCTATATCCGCCGTAATCTCAGCTACCTTTCAATGGCGTTAATAGAGCGGTGTTACGTAGAAAAGTAATCTATTCGGCATTTCTATGAAGTTAGTTCAAATGAGAACTGCTAACATGTAGTGGTTGTATCAGACTCAACTCGAAAGTTTGTATATTCCATGCTTCCATCAGTTATCAGCATGTTACCATTAATCTACTGGTATTCTCAATAAAAAGTCTGCTAATAAATAGTTTTCCGTAGTAAGATGAGGTCAAGAAGCGAAAGTAAATGTAAATTCGCTCACCTTCCTGAACGGATGTGAGCGAGGCACTGAGGCGCTGCAAATAGCCCACTGTGCCTGGGGCGCAACTTATATGAGTGGCCTGTCGGAATCGATAGATCAGAGCATACTACTGCAGTTTGATCCACAAACATTTAACTTCGACATTGCTGTGTGTAGTCCATGTAACGAAAAATCTCACCCAGTGAACTCACAACGATCTCATCTCTAGAGACATTACGATAAGAGCAACGAATAATCGTTTGTATCATTTTCGGTCGTGTTCTCAGTCCAACATCTGCTAAATTTTCACCTACCGGTAACGGCGACATAATACATGCTATGCGTTTCCTTTTTTTCAGGTATAGTGAATGCTTGCTTCTGTCCCAACTGTCAAAACTGAGGTAAGACTCCGATTTCTTTTGTTTTCAAGGATCATCTCACTCGATCTTGTATAGCAATTAAAGATACTTTTAACATTTTTAAAGCGGTTTCCTTGCACGAAATCGCTAGCAAAGGGGCTTCCGTCTCATGATCTCGACCAAGTATTCTTTAAGCTTGAAATTAGGCCAGTACTGCAGTCGTAAGGTTGTGATGTTGAGAATGGGCTCGCTACTACCTTTCATTGCCTTCTTCTATTCGTGTTTATAATGCGACTGTTTCTTAATGCACATNCGTCTCATGATCTCGACCAAGTATTCTTTAAGCTTGAATTTAGGCCAGTACTGCAGTTGTAACGGTTGTGATGTTGAGAATGGGCTCGCTACTACCTTTCATTGCCTTCTTCTATTCGTGTTTATAATGCGACTGTTTCTTAATGCACATTTCTTTCAGATAGGAGCGGTAGAAAATGATGCCGTGGAAGAACAGATTTATAAAATTGTCGAAACCGCTGCGGATGGCATGGACACCGATACTATTTCTACCCTGACTGCGGCAATACCAGCTCTCGATCGGCAGGTTGTGCTAGCTCAGACTTTGTTTTGCATATGTTGTAGAAGTTTTAACTGATTTATTTCCTCGTCTTAGGTACAATTTTCAGAATGCTATCAACAATCTTCTGGTGTCTAAAAAGCTCATCATTGCTAAAACGTCAGGTGGGGCTCTACGGTTGAAAGTTAACACGAATACACAACTCTCTGGAGCATCTGAAGAAGAGCAAGCTGTTCGTCCAACATTTCGTTCGACTTTTTTTTTCCAATCCTACCCTTATTATGAAAGCATGAAACGCAGATATACACTCTGATAGAAGATTCGAAGCGGAAAGGAATTTGGATTCGAGAGTTACGTGATGGTTCGGGTTTATCTCAAATTCAACTCCGTAAAGTTTTAAAATCACTTGAGCAGAAGAAACTAATTAAAAACATCAAGGTAAAAGAAATTCGATTTTCCGTTTTCATTCATCTTATTTCCGATAGATTAGGCCGTTGGCACAACAAAGAAATGCTACATGTTGTATGATTTGGAACCGGACACGTCATTAACAGGAGGTTTGTTCCATGTATTTTGTTCCACAAGCCTTCATCTCTGCATTGTTACTTCTCTTTCTTAGACGCAGTTAAGTCTAAGCTTTTAAGGGACATTCTATTCGGATCAGCAGCTGGATGCTGAACTAATACACACTTTGGTGAATGTATGCATCGGTTACATACACGTACGTCTAATCAATCAAATCCCTTATTCTTTACTTCTGCTCTGATTGGGGAATTCCGTGGGTACATATTGAAGCAAGGAGAGATCACATTACAGACTCACATATAGGTATGCTGCGGCTGTTATGATGGTTCAATGTTTTCAATGTTAACTATGCGCTGTCCTTTGGCTTATCATTCTAGGCTCTTACCCGTCAATCTTTTAAGTTTAAAGTTACACTTGTGCTCTTTTATTCATCCCACCATAATTGATAGAATTCTGAAATCTTGATGAAAGTGAAAGCTAAGAAGATGTTGTTTTCCAGAGTCGTCGTAAGCAGGCCACAGACAACCATCCTGATGACTTTTCTATGCAAAAAGAACTCAGCTGTGTCCGTCCTCAAGAGGTAGACTTTTTTAACTTCGTTATTGTTGATAAAAATCCACTAATAATGATTTGATTTGCATAGATAGCAGATTTTATATTGGAAAAGCGTGTTTTAAATGTCACAATCACTGTGGAAGATGTTGAACGAATACTCGAAGTCGCTATATTAGATGGAGCAATCGAACGACGTCCCGATGGGAAAGTAAGCTTATTGTTTTCCATTCTCGCTAATTATCTTATGCAGATTGCTTTGTTTCTATGTTTCAGTGATTGTTTAGTTTCAAGTGAACGACTTTGTAATTTCACTTGTTGAGCTGCTGCTTAGGTTCGAGCAACATCATCAACTACGCAACCATCTCCATTAGTTACAGTACCGTGTTCGACGTGCCCTGTTGTAGACGATTGCTCTTCTGGACATGTGATAAGTCCTCAAACATGCCGATACATGGCTGAGTGGCTTTCGGGTAACTGATCTAGGAGATACTTATACGCTGATCTGTTGTTTATGTTTTTTTGTGATTTGAGTTTGAGAAACTTCAGTAGACACAGCTGATTTACGATTGCTTGTTATTTTTAGCGTCATATTGTTTATGAGATTTATTCAAATTGTTAACTTACGGGAATTGTTACGTTGTTCAAATTTGTTCCGAGTTATGTGAGTTCATTCGTGAGAGCAAAGAATGAATTTATGCAAACAGCGCTGCTGGATATGTACACAATGATTTAGCATGGCTCTGACGCGATCATCATGTCAAGTAGTAGTTGACCTTTCGCCTGGTTCTGTGTGACGTAGTTTCAATGAATAGTACTTTTGATATATACTTCATGATACAACAATAACCGTGAAAAGGGATCGTGGTCATGAAATACAGATCACTAATTTAACTTAATGTTTTGGAATGGTTAATATGTCGAAAAGTGAGTGCAGCTGGAAAGCGATAGTCCATGAGCTGATGAGTAGCTTGATCTTACACAAGTAAACTACTTAAACCCCTTCGAACCATATAACCAAGCTCAGTGTGGCGTATTAGAGGATTCATTCAGGTCTTGGTGATTCCTTGTTCGAATTGATTACATGAAAATAGGTGATTATGTCAGTGAATGTGATACTTACGGTGAACTTCAGTTCGTCCTTTTACTGGTCCTTATAAGCAGGACAACAAAGCTAGTAAGATTTCCTTATGAAATTGCGCTGTAAGATGAAAACTTGGTGGGTACACATAATGGCGTTTCGTCTATGTGGGTATCAAGGAAAAAACAGGAAGGAGAAGTGCTCGAAACTAGTGCAATACTTCAGTGTCATGCATATACTCCCCTCTCGAAATGTGACATTGAAATAAATCAAAAAAAAGTCGATAGTTATCTCTGTTAATCGCCAGATGTTTCAATTTCTGCATCAATTCGCTACCAGTATAATGATTGAGGAAAAATGGAAAGATTGGGGTTCAGCCTATAAAAAGTGAGAAGCAGACGGCCACTAAAACTGTAGTGCCACCTTTGCTTCAACCTAAAGGAACAAAAAACGTAGCTCAGTAATTGAGGCCTAATTGGGTCCTGAGCATCATAAGCCCTAAGGATTTTTACTTAGCCTTTTAATTTATCGTTGTTGCTTTCCATTATTTGCGCTTCTACAAAAACTACATGGTTAATACTGATTGGCAATGCCCAGTGGAATTAAATCAAAGTGAAAGGACTCCGGAGATTCGAATGTGTGGCATTGGAACATCCAAGATCTTCCTATATCTTTCTGACATGGGATAGTTCCCGAACAGTTCCCTACTGCGGAGAAATTCGATGGTCTCTCTAGATCTAACTCCAGAGCTATACTTTTACCTACCTGCGGAGCTCGGTACATAAGCAGTTTAGAATTTTAAGGTGAATGACCGGGTTTCCGTTCTACAGAGTCCCGCATTCACGTTAAAATTGTATTCCGCTCATGTTATTAGCTACGAAGGTCTCTGAACTGAATGTCGTGTAACGAAATAAAAATTATCATTTCCTACTCTAGAAGCACCAATATTAACCATCACAAACTTCCCGGATGCATTCCGCTTCCGATGTTTATAAGTGAAACGCCAGCATTATATAACTCTCTACAGCAAATATATACTACGAACCGGAGTTTTTTTTATCATTCATACACATAATTGCCTTTCACGAAAGTTCTATGCCCTTGTACGCGACGTTTCAACTCGTCATCTAATTCTCAAAGCCGCTTGGTAACAGCCAAGAGGTGGCCATTCTCTAATGGGCGGGGTATGGGCGGAGTTTCACCGTCACGACCGTAGCGTAGTTCCAGACGAATGTTCAACTCAAGGCGGGTTGTCGGAGGTGAGTGCGTTCCTCATTCTTATTCATTAATTTTCTAATTTATCTTGACCACAGCCAATCCAGCTGCGAATTATTAATGAGCTGCCCGGTGAAGCTATCTATTGACATGCCATGGGTCGCTATGGCCGCGAAAAGCCGTTTTAGAAGTCCGAATGGGGGACAAAATGAGATGGATTGATAAGGGGAGTGTCACTCAAGGGAGCTTAACAGTTGAGTAGGAGATGAGGGTGCCCAGTTAAACGGCAACCAATCAATACCGAAGGAGCACTGCAATTTTCACACGCTGACGGTACCGTCGAAAGTCTTGGCGTGTCCTCGAGGTTGTTCAACGGCCAACAAGGGTGGCAAATATTGAGCTATTGTATGCGCTAGAAATGGATGAGTGGATGACAAACAGAGAAAAGAAAAGGTTGTGGCTGAGCCGGGAAGAGAGCGTGCACCGGCAACTTTGAAGTTATGCACCCATTTGCGACAGGATGATCGACTTTTATTCAGATGATAAAACAGAAGAGGTGAGATATCGTGCAGAAGTGGCCGGCGTCACCTTGACCAAGTGAGTTGATGCTTTGCTTTTGATAGTCCATGCACTGTTGGATGCCTCATCCTACGAACTCACCAGATTTGACTCAATTTCTGTTCTTCAAGCTTCTCCTTCTTTCAAAAAGAGATTGGCTCAATAACGTTTTGCTGAATTTGTGTTCCTAGAAGCCTAACACTTGAGCGTCGAATTCTACCAACCACTTATCAACAATTTTGCCTCTGAAAACTCTTAGCTTATAAATCATGTTCCAATGCCGACGTTTACGCCAGGAATGCTAAGGTCCCACATTCAAATTGAGTTGGACAGACGAAAACAATTATGTATCACCTTATTCTATTTGTGCAGACAAGAGCCTTCAATGAAGTAGCTGGGTCGTTAAGACTCCGTAAATCGCTGCCTTAGCATGTAATTGTAATCTATCAAAGCTTTACGAACTGGCAATAATCGCTAAAGGGCTTTTATGACGCTTTCAGCCTTTAAAGTATACGGTGGACTTGAGAAACTATGAAAAAAGTAGTTTCACTGTGGTTTCCCTTATTTCGGCCCAGCCAGCTGGTCTTGCTGAACTACGTTTAGAGGCTAATGGATGATTAACACGAAGCGCTCTCTACATATTAGTACCTGAAGCAGAACGGTCTTACTAAGGTCGAGCTTTGCATCATATTGAACAAGATGTCAAAATATCGCAAAGGGAAATCAACCTCTTTTTGGATGCGCCACAAATCAAACTTTCACAAAAAACCTTTTGAATGCTCATCTGATCTACATAACTGGTGGAAGCTCTTAGTAAGCATTGAGAAAGAGGGAGCAATAAATGAAGTAGACGAGCTTTCTAAGAAATCATTGATCCCAGTCAGAAGCAACGTTCGGATGGTATGGCCACGGATTTGCACTTGGACGTAGACAATTCATGAGGGATGCCACTTTACCTAGTTCTGTTTCTATTTATCTAGCTTAAATTAAATAGCTAGAGCATTCGCTGCACCTCATCACTTTCCGAAAAACACGAGAGATTCTTAAGACTGCTCAAGCTTTCATTAACGTCACGCACTGGAGGTGGCAAAACGCTTGGATGGGAACAGCACTCGGTTTCCCTGTTTGCCGACCTACAAAAAGTAGTGAAAAAACAATTGAGTTGAAAGCAATCATTATGCGAACGCCTTTTCTGGCTCATTCCCCTGAATTAATGGAATGCTCCTACAACACCTGCATATGTCAGAGCTTCGAGTAATTACAACCCTAACAATTTCGATCACCTGAAAAGCGCTCCCACAAAGATTTGAATTCTTTCAAATTCTTATGGATAATTTTAAGTGTTTTCATAGGAATCAAACCTGAGCGCGATCAAAACAGTTTCAAACGTTGATGCATAGACGATATACTGAATCATCCGAGACTTCCTCTTTCTCCTTTCCCTCTACATACACCAACCACTTTTTACAGAGGCAATAGCGAAATGAAGTATTTGTTCATTACAGAATCATATCCCTGAACTGTGTTTCCGCTCCCCCTAATCTGGGTATTGATATAGGGATGAGAAACATGCTCAGGCCGAGTAAAATACGCAACAGCGACATCTCTCCCCGTCACATTTCCTTCTTCACAACCTTCCTAACCGGTACAGTAGCTTCGTAGAAGACAACGCATTCGCGACTCGAACTGCAGAAAAACGCTATTTTTTGGTTCGATATATTTCTCTCAGAGCCCACCTTGTAGTATCCTTATCATGCGGAGGCATCACAATGAAAAGTCGTCATGAAGTGCCGCACATTCTAGGAATCAAGTTGTCCAACAAATGCCTTTCAATTTCCTAAATGAATGCTTCTAACGTGCCGATAAGGCAGCCATGTTCATTAAGCAAGAATCAGCCTTTTTTTGAAGTCTATGCTAATCGATTAGGAAAAGTGTGCGCCATCAGTGCATTAGGCAGCTGATGGATGGATTTTCGCACTGCAGCTGGTATTAGCGTAAAGACGCAAAGTCGCTCTACAAATTTTTGAGAAAGCTGGTTTCTGATTCTTTACTTGGGATTTCGAGATGAATTTTAATTTCGGAACGAATATTTTACGAAAAGCCTAATTTAAATCGAAAATATCTAAGACGAGTTGTAAGAGCGACGATGCCCAAACCAACTACAAAAATAAGACGTATAGTAAAAGAAATTAGACTAATCTGATAGCCAGACCATTTTTTTCTCCTAAAAATTTCGCGGGGTAAACATTCCGAATGACTAAAAATGCTCTGCAGCAACCAGTTTTCGTACCAGCTCGTCCCGCTCCTTTTTTCCAGTTTTGTGGGCCGTACACATTGTGATTGTTGGGCGGGCGGTTACCGACTGGATTTCTCGGGAATTCAAACGAACACCAGGTCTGTCCCCAGTGCGATGCACCTTTACTAAAGCTCCGAAAGAAGGAATGNGCGGGGTAAACATTCCGAATGACTAAAAATGCTCTGCAGCAACCAATTTTCGTACCA
Organism: Haemonchus placei; assembly: GCA_900617895.1. Classification (NCBI taxonomy): domain Eukaryota; kingdom Metazoa; phylum Nematoda; class Chromadorea; order Rhabditida; family Trichostrongylidae; genus Haemonchus; species Haemonchus placei. The sequence continues at coordinate 16,460 of UZAF01016514.1, forward strand.
GCTCGTCCCGCCCCTTTTTTCCAGTTTTGTGGGCCGTACACATTGTGATTGTTGGACGGGCGGTTACTGACTGGATTTCTCGGGAATTCAAACGAACACCAGGTCTGTCCCCAGTGCGATGCACCTTTACTAAAGCTCCGAAAGAAGGAATGCTATGCTTCGTGTTCCTCGAGCGAGGAGGGCCCCTGGACTACACTGGGTTGCAACAGAGACGAACAGGGACGTTCTGGATCCCGCTAGAGGAATTCGATGATGAACGGGACGAAATTTGGGATTGAGATTCCGTTGCCTTTCGAACCTCATCCTGCATACCTTGCATGCAGAGTCCGAATAGAGGTCTCAGACTCACAAAACATTCAATTCGGCGCGAATTCAAAAACTTCATAAAAGCTAGCCATAAGCTGGGCAAACAATTTGGTTGCAGAAAATCGCGGTCAGCGTTCTTGCCAACAATGTAAGCAACAAGGGAAATTGAATTTCCTCTGAACTTTCCAAGAGTTCCCTTAAAGCGAAATGTGCCTTTAAGATTTGCCTCTTAGCGCGGCATGACGACAACTATTCTCCAAGCAACAAAAAAACTCGGAAAAAACAAACGGAAATAATGTTGCCGAGCTCTACCTCACCCGTCTTTACAACTGTATAAGCATTTCACGCTTTTGAAGACTAGAACAGTTCAAGGAAGCTGGCCAAATTTCTACTTTAGAAATTGACCTATCTAAAAGCTGTAGAACCACCCCAAGCACTAGAAATTGAGTACAGGTTACTACAAGGAAGAGATATAAATTACTTCTAGGTGGCGCTTTTGGTAGTTCGCCCCCATCTCCTTCAGATGTTGTGTCTTGACCAAATAATCTCGCCAAAGCGAATGGTTTGTTCTAAAAGATATGATCCACGAGAAATGGCAGCATAAACTAACTTCTAGCCGTTGCACTTTTGCAGTTCACTATATATGGTGTCTGTTTAAGACAGGAGGACCTGAACGAGCGTTTAGAATGAAACGCTTCAGTGTAACCTATTCACTATTAAATGCAACTCAATGCAGGATATGCATAGGAAGAAGCTTTTTCTATGAATAATTCGCAAAGCGCGAATAACAGCATCTTGCTCGGGAAGTTAAGGCAGCATTACTGGGAAACTTCAGTCACTGCTGCATCGCACTTCGCGGATCGGAACTCATCAACCCAACGGAGATTCCATCCCGTGAGAACCAGAGCTAACGCAGAGCCCACCAAGACAAACAGATGTCAGCTACTTTATTCCATTCATTATCACTTTCAAGCGAAATAGAGGTAATGCCATGTGACGCCCCAGCGAATGAACATTCTAAGAACCAAGCTCCGGATCTACCTCGACGCAACAACATATGCAAAGCTTTCTATCTTACCAAGATCGCTTAGCTTAACCAGACTGGTCTAAAGAGGAGCGTAGTGAAAGTGTTAAGGCTCAGGGTGCCATTTAAATATATTAATAGATCTCCGCAAGTCGATGACAAATAGCCATTCAGACTTCATTATGTTTCTGAATGGAAGCCTAATTCATGGCGCATCTCAAAATGGGATTGGTCAGTGGAGAAACTAGTCCTCAAACTGTTTGCCCTTCATTTTTGGACAGTCAGTAATCCAGATTTACCAACTCTAACGTTAGAAGGTAGTAACTCATGCGCTATTGTTCCGTCTCCCTTATGGCTGAGCAAAATTCCCACAACCACCAACGACTACACTTCGCCATTGTTGATTTCTTACTATCTTCACAATTTGTCTTCTCAAGTTGTGTTCATGCAGTATTTTACTCTCAATCACCTTCACCCTTGGAGGTCAGCGCAATTTCAGCTTTCAGAAACTAGAAAGCAGTTATTCTGGGCATCCACTAGAGATCTACATCTCATGTACTCTCTCATCACTGTCAAGGTCTGAAGAAAATCATTTGCCGATTTCAGAATCGAGCTGATTTTCGCCGTCGGATTGTATGTGACCGCGATGAGCTCGCTGCTTTTTCTTTTCGAGCTGATAAAACCTTCAATCGCTCATCTTTTCTGAGTTTACTGAACTAATGGTCTGAAAAACTAAAGCCGAATTTTACAGAATTTTCCGAGGAAGCCCTCCTAGCTCGGCTAGGCCAGTCTTTTGAGATTAAGAACGAGAGCCCCGATAATCTGCCACAAAACCCTTACGGGCACTAATTTAGAACATACTAGGAAATATGATTCATCTAAAAACCTTCAAGCAGCAACTTTACTCTGCGTTTCCTTGTTTTTATTTGTGACCTGCCCCTGAAGTATCGTATCTCGATCATATCCATCCCGGACAGGAACTGCTCACTATCAGGGTGCATTAGAGACATGGAGGCGAGAATGGAAGAGGGCAGAGTGATTTGCTGAAGTACTTTGGAGGTGAGCTGGGAACCACTCAAATCCATACAACACGAGAACGGTGGAAATATGATCCAGCTCTTTCTCATGGTACAAACAGCACATCACTCTGGAAAATTATATCTAGCTAGATCGAAAAGCACTCTTTGACACAGCCATTGACATAAGTAGCCACATAGATAACCAAGTTGTTGGTTACATCAAGGGCAAGTCAGTATTTTTTTGGAAGTTCCTTTTGCATCTAGGGAGTGAGAACCATCAGATTCCGAGCATAGCCCCAGACAGAACGCACTTTGAAAAAGCTAAGTTTCCGCCTTCCAAGGCTTCCCCTCCATAGTACAGCAACGGCTTAATAAACAACGGCTTTACCTGGTAATACCATCCTTCTTCCTGAAAATTTGTGTACGTGTACTTAGCATCAATTAGAATTTGTTGTCTTCACCATAATACTTGCTGATTTGGTAATCCTACGCAAATGAGCGGGTAATATACTTAGTCTATATGTCATTATTATTCATCAAGTGAGACAGTATCAACACCTGTGCCTTTTCTCCATTTTNTGTTTGTCAATAAAAGTTTATTTAGAATTCAATTTCACACCCAAAACAAATTATAAAAAAACACGCAAGATGAACACTACGATAAAGGAAGACCCCTAGTCTGCCTTAAATTGCGGATAGGGCAGAAAAGAATGCAACCACAAGGTCTAAGCGCGTTCCGGTATCGTCCACCGGTGTAACAACGGGAATATTTAGAATTCATATTTACCATATCACAGTTTTCACCAGGAGAACCCACAACCTAATCGTCAAAGAAAAAATGGAAACAGGCCTCTCATGGCTGGTTCAGGTGCCAACATCTGGTTCTGGTGGTCTCGCCTGATCAGAACTAGTGCCTGGAGCGAATAGAATTTGTTGCATTTGTTCACGTAATCTCTGCAGTACATCACGCAGATGCTCTTCCTGCAAGAGAAGCATTACATCACGGAGGCATAAAGATATAGCGCAAAGAAGACAGGAATGTAGATGACTCCTGAGTCAGACAAACAGTAGCAGCTAAGGAAGGTCAGAGATGCGAAAGAAATTTGACTGTAATTGAGCAAAAATAAAATCGAGAGAAAGAATAATACTATTTTTAGAGCTCTTTGAATATACTAGCTTTTGGTGCCATTTGTCAGCAAAAATATGTATTCATGACAAGTGAGACGAACACTAACACTGTCATAGTCCGGCCAAATCGAGTGAAAGAAACCAGACAGAAACGAATCCGGTCGATTTGGATTTGCAACTTCACGAGTATATCTGAAAAAACTTTCCTGAATACTGTCAGGGTCATATTCAAAAACGTAGGTACTTTATATCACCCCGAAAAGATTATCGAAAGAAAAATGCAGGAAAGTATGCTTTACCATAAGCAGTAACCGCAAGAATATAACAAAAATAGGATCCCGAACAACACGTGAAAAAACCAGACGTTATAGAGTTTTCTCGCAATCCAGTGTTTATAGTAATAGCTTGATAGCAATTCACAGACCTAACCATAAGATGTGACGAGGGGGTTGGCTAACATCGGTGCTGAACTTAACTGAGACGCTATAAGATACAGCACGTGTCCACCTGATTCGTTACCATAACTGCCGAAGTCCATCTGTCTGTCAGGACTTTCAATAAAATCTTCGACTCTCTATATTGACTGTGGTGATGCTGTCAGGCGGCGCCTACACTACCAAGGGATGAGGGAAGGCGCTAGGATCTCTAGGAAATATGAATAGAAGGTGAGAAAAGCATTATTTTGAGATAGAGCCCTGATAGAGACTGAACGTTACCCCTCAATCCGGCATATTCGAAATGTAATTTGTTGATAAAATCAGAATAGCTATCGAAATGAAACAAATCAAAGGCATCAAAAACCGCATTTACCGGGCCCTTCCATTCACAGGAGGAACTGGATCGGTGACGCTGGAAGAGGATGATTCGAAGCCAAGTAGCACGGCCAAGCGGCGAATATTGGGCGGAATTCCGACGAATAAACGTTGACGTCTGAAAAAAAAATCATGTTTACTTTAGAAGGTAATGATTTCGCATGGCTTGGAAGAGAAGAAAAAAAGAAAGAAGAGAGAAGAAGAAGAAAAACATCGCATGATTTCCGAAACAACAATTGGGCCAAGCGATACTAACGCCAACAGGGATATTGCTCAATAAACAATGCTCAAGGGATCACTCAGTTTTATCGTGTGTTTTTTTTTTCTTTCAATAACCTAAGTATTTAACAATGACAAGAGTATGTCACAAAGTAAAGTGAAGCACTGCATTGTCTCTGCACCTATTCTTTCTCTACGGCATAACCTTGCACCCTTACGAACGAGTGATGTGGGCGGACATCGTTGTCGGGAACCTTTTAGGATATATCTCCATCTCTATTCCAGGATTCTCAAGCCTCGGCAAAGAAGAAGTGGTGTCAACGCCTAATAATATGGCGTGATCAACACCTAACAACATAGCGTGACGACTTTTTATGGATATTAATCGATTTTATAAATAATTTATGTCGGAACGAACAGGCGATTGATGTCATGTCAACTTTCGTCACAATCCTTGCGAATAGAAGAAAGGGACGAACATCTGCTAACAGCTTCGACAAAGTTCCATCCGCTTATAAGCTTACAGCTTATTGCGAATCGCTCTAAGCGCATAGGGCAAAGCGTTCAGAGAGTGATCTCACAAAATCCCTGGAGAATGATAATTCATTTTGTATCCAGAAATATACCTGAATGCGCATTAGCTTAACGCTATCCTCGAAATGCCTGTTACTGAACAGTCAATGTCCAAAGCAAAACCCAAAATGAATTTGGATCCTACTAGCTACGCACTGCGTCTTTTTTGCCCAATTACTACTAAATGGATCAGCAGTTTAAAAGAGCTTAAAATACATCAAAACAGACAGACAAACCTCCATCCCATTCTCACGATAGGTTCAAAAAAAAGAGATGAAACTTGAGTATTTCATTCCACTATTATAAAAAAGATCATTTCTTCGTGTTGAAAGGAAGAAAAATGGACAAGATCACTGAAATGTTACGCAACTTGGGAGGTTGTTAGATATCGCTCAATTCAGACTTTGTTATCCGGTAACTGAGTGGGCTGTATAAGAACGTGAAATGCCTCACGTCCACACCGTCACAATTTCTAGTCCTTGCGAGGAATTAGCTTTTGTTCAATATTCATTGATTTGGGTGGAGAGATTAGCGTTTCGGTCACTAGCGTTTTGTGCTCCATCTATGTGTTTGAAACGACTGTAAAAGAATTCAACCTTCCTGACGCACAGTGAATACATCGCCGTGGATTCCAGGAAAATCGCTCACTAACAAGCCTTTCTCTTCACCACTTCTGAATCTCGTCTAAGTGAGACCGAAGAAGCTATTTAAATGACGACAAATCCTGTCAAGATCACCCAGCAATGATACCCAATGNCAACAAATTTTTACGAAAAAATGTAACATATGATTTTCGGACAAATGGGAATCAAAGTGATATGGCCGCAGCTATCAATCTTGGGTCACCGTTTACAACAGCCTTACTTTCCCTTGCAATTCTAGTGCGAATCTGCAGAATGTGTCCGCTCTTATATTTCTGATTGTAAGAGATTATGCAGATCCAGGGCCTGAAAGCCTAAAAAGAAAAGGCGACCGATAAAAACATATACTAAACAGTTTCGAAATCAATACGATGCAAGGTAGTTGATCAGCAGGTCAAAGGTCGTTAGCAGCCTTGACCAAATCGTGCAATATTCTCGGTTCGATGTTACAATGAAGAGAGATGGCATGGTTTAAAACGAAAAGGATTCCATAAAAGAAATGCTAACGTACTTTTCTTTCCAAATGTCCATCTCCTTTTGATAGTTCTCATTTTGAGCACATTGCCTTGTAATATGCTCCAACCATGACAAAGTTTCTGGCACTTTCCAGATCTCGGCAATCTCACTGACATAGACTTTGTAGATCATCTTCAAGCCATCGGATTCTCTTAACTTTAACAAATTTTGTAGGTTCTTTTTAATGAAAACATCTGACAGTGGGCTCGCGAAAAGGAAAACGAACTCTGATCGCACTCACTTGTTGAGAGCAAACGTTCCAAAGTGTCGATGGGTCTCCACGAGCGCATCAGGCTCGATTTGTAGTTTATCCAAAAGCACCGATACTACTCCCGGGAACGCACACATCGCATCGGAAAGCTGCAACAACCCTTACAAATTTCAGATAAACTTAGCATAAGCACGGAACAACAAAGGGGATGCAGATAACCATTATATCAGCAAGCTCGAAATCCTCATCAGTTTTTGAATCCAAGAACTGTGCTAACGCCATGGAATAGCAGAAATTCGGCAATTTGTTCAGATTTTTCCAGTCCTGCAATTTTGTTGATGAAAACCTTTTTAAAGACATTTCCCTTGTTCCTTAAACATAACGACTGATGCTTATGGTACAACGTAAATTAATGTAGAATTGAAGGAGCTTTAGTATCATACGATAAACGTGATATATTTCACTATTTTTAAACCTACGTAAACATTTCTTACAAATAGCTGAGCTGAAAATTTCGGCTTTTACTAAATACTAGTTTATGGTAGCTTTGCCCTAAAGTGAAAACTGAAAAGGAACGATCCAGAGCCACAAGAAAGGCTACCATCTGTAGAGAGGATATTGTACTTCTTAAATAAATTTAAGATAGCAAGTGCGCCGTTTCAGACTAGTTCTAGAAATTTTCCTCACTAACTAAAAGCTCTGCTGATCAAGAACTGAACACCTGGCAAATAAAGCATACCAAAGTAGAAATCGCCCCCCACTCACCATTCCTTCGTGTCACACGTTACTTCAACCTAATGCTCAGGCATACCTTAGAACACTGTTTTGACTACACAGCTTGAATATTCGGAAAGAGCTAAATCAAAAGTAAAATGAGATAGTTTTCCTACTGTTTTGTTTTCAGAGGCAAGAAAAATGCATCCATGAACGATACCATGAATGGTGAAACAAGACTCAACTTGGGAAGAACCCTCAAAATGAAGACACAAAAAAGAAATCCAACTGAGTAAAATTAAACAACTGGAATTGAATAATTGAACAGGGTTAATTGAATATTTGAATAAATAGTTTCAAGTTCAAGGAGCTCTTCTTCCCCTTCAACATTAATTAGCAGAACATTTACCTTGCAACATCGATAAAAATCTTTCAACCATCTGTATTGTTTTGCTTTGATCGCGATTGTGTCAATTATCAGCATCACTGCGAGCGGATCCCCTAAGTAAAGCTGAATTTAGTAATGTAATGACATTGAAAACAAAGAATGCCTTGTAAAGCTCAAATATGAAATATAACAGCAATTATAACTGAAACTTTAGGGGAGGGGGNAATCCGCTGAAAAGAAAAAGGAAAGATCTGCATCTGGCAAATCTAATCTTGACAGCTTTTTTTGTTTTTCATCTGTTTCGTGAATTTTTCTTCAATATTCAAGTTACGAGTTCATGATAATGTGGTACTAGACCTGTCAGCCGCCTGTCACAACTGTAACAGTGAATCTGTCGATGAACTCACCAAAAAAGGTTAACAACCATTTTTAGCATGTAACTAGCAAACGGCAAGACTGAATCGCAGAAAATTCATTTCTGGATCGTACTAATATTTCAGACGTCTGCGAATTCCTGGATTAACTAAGAGCAAAGTGACATTTTGAATGAAGGCAGAGGTGGTGTAGTGGCGCACTATTACACATGCGTGGTCACCGGCTTTAATCCCGTACCGATACTTAAGCGAAGGGATGGTGAAGGGTCTGGGATGATAAAAGCACTGACTTGTAGATCGGTAGGGCACTGCAAGCTGTGGTACGGGGTATTAATCATTCAATACGTCAATAAGATTCAGAGTGGAAGCTTCAGAGTGGAAGAAGTTCAAATCGGGGCGCATCCCTCAGGCGGGATTGACTAACGCCAAAAAGGTTTATCCTCTCAATCTTTTGAGCACCACACCTCATAATGCAGGTTTTTTGAAAGCAAAGAAAACGACTGCAAATAATGCCACGAAGGCTAAAAAAACGTTAATTATGCTCACTCTGAGGATCCATGGTCAGAATCAGCTTCGCATAGTTCAGTGCCGTCTCGAAACATCTAAAAATCAGAATGGGCACGCTAGGGCGACAACAACTCTTTTTCGCAGGAAGTGTTAGCAATTGTAGAATCAAAAGAATGTTCAAAAAAGGAAAGAATAGACGACTCTTCAAATTTCTAAGATGTGTCTTAACTAAGGACNTGGGCACGCTAGGGCGACAACAACTCTTTTTCGCAGGAAGTGTTAGCAATTGTAGAATCAAAAGAATGTTCAAAAAAGGAAAGAATAGACGACTCTTCCAATTTCTAAGATGTGTCTTAACTAAGGACCCTTGTATTTTACTCAAAGGGTATAAAACTTATATTCGCCCAATTCTAGAATACGGAACGACGGTTTTCTCAGTGCATTCAAAAAAGAACATCAGGAAGATCAAATCTGTACAAAATAGTTTTACGAGGAAAATCTTCGTACGTGCACTTGGATTCACTTACAGTTCAATCCCGAGAGGTGTGGTTAGAAATAAGATATTAGGATTGGACTCACTATCTTTGAGACGAAAAATGATGGATCTTATCACTATGTTCAAAATCTTCTTAGGAAGGTTAAATGTACAACATCACAAGTTCTTCCAGATACGGTGTTCTAATACTAGAGGAGATGAATTTAAGTTATCAGTTCCTCGACCGCGAACCAGTATCAGGGCCAGGTTCTTCACTGCCACGGCTTCAGCCGATTTTCTCAAAATCTCCAAGAAAGTTGCCTTACCTAGAAGTGTAGCTCAATTTAAACAGATCTTGCATCGTTATCTTAAATAAGAGGCAAATGTTAGAGCATATGAATTAATCTGCTCTTCTTTTCTCTGTTTGTTGGTCTTACTATCACAATCCCGTTCTTTCTAATAGTCTTTCTAATAGACTTGATAGTTTTCAATAGTGAATTGTGTTCGTGTTGCTGGAAATGTTGTTGTTTGAGTGGTTGTTATTTCTTTTTCTTTCATGTGCGTGCACATGCAATGAAGTTAAAGAATACTTGTACTCATACGGCTCGTCTTCACTCATGTGCGAGCACCAGCAACAAACCATTCAAGGTGCATTTCAAAGGAAAGAATGCAGCATACAATTGTTTTTAACACTGTTCTCAACTATTAAGCCATCCCTACTATACAGTTACTTTGTGCTCATCACAGTTCCAACGTTTAACTTTCAGTCACCTAACAAGCTTACCGCTTATGGACACAGTTCATCATATGGCGATGTAACAGTAAATAAAATGCTCGATTCTCGTAATCCAAGTAATCAATTCGATGGTAAAACGAACTGGCGTGGAAAGTACTCGCCATAGCTTGTTCGCAATAGAAAATGCCTCGCTCTGAAATCATAGAAGAAATATTTCAATACTCGCTTCAACATTTCTGAACCTGAGTACAATGTAGAGGAAATGAACCTATCAGATCACATGACTGAGTAATATCTTCTTGCATCCGGAAAATGTTGGCCAGCAAAAGCAATGAATTTAAATGATATGGATTGTCGGTGAGTATTTCTTCAATTATTCTGTGATCGAGCGAATCTTCAGCTACCCAGCATAGTCTAAAATGTAGCATTTAGCAAATTATAAGTCATATGACGTAGCCAGCTTATGTCAGATGAAGGACGGAAAAGGAGGCGGAAAAGAAGGACGTTGTTCTATGTTGCGTATCATCTCGCTGCGATACGAAACCTCAGAATATAAGGAGAAATTCGAAGTTCATAAAATCTTCCTGATCGTTTCAAAATATCTCATAATGACGGCGCTTCAATCCAAACAAAATTCTCGCTATTTAATCTACATAGTACGAGTACGACTCAGTGCGAATCTTGAAGAACCAGAACATTTAGTAGAAGCTGGTACTTATATCCTTCTTGAATATGTTACGAAAAGTTCGAACATGATTATTATATTCTGTGTTAGGAAATGAAATATATACAGATAGCCCCTTAGCATGACAGTAAGCTATTGTTCTTTCTCCTAATTGACTAACCTTTCAACCTGCTCATAATGCGCATTGTGGACGAACTTGAACCATTTTTCTTGGCCAGCCTCATGATCTAATTCCATAGACAGACCTATGTTAGCAACTCGATATTGATAAAACGATGGTAGAAAAAGCCGACGAGCAGCTCAAAATGATGCACTCACCAATACTTCTTATCGGTGGCCATGTATTCTTATGCTTAACGAGCTTACCCACACTGTGAGCTGAACGATGAGAACGGTTGGAGCTCGATGTTGCTTCCATCTATTAATACATTCATTACACTAACAAACTTCAAATTACTTCGATGAATCAAAATGGCTCGAGTCTTACCAGTCTGTAAAACAATTATACCCACCTTAAAGCTCTTCCCTAAAGCTCTTTTGAGCTCTGCAGCGGCATCAAAAAGCCGAGGATCAGTCTTGATTACTTGATCGACGCCTAGGGGTTCATAGTCCTCCGAGCTCGTAGCTTGTGAGCGATTCTGTGAGGAAAAATATGCTCTTTTCACTTACTTGCACTCCTAAGATTTTATTCAGAAACGAGTCACATGAACTAACCTCTAACACAAGTTGTTCCAGTAACTGTTCTTCGTCAATTTCCTCCACTTTCTTCTTCTTCTGTTTTTTATTTTTCTTTTTATTGACCTTCCGATCTCCTTCTTTTTCAGGATGCCGATTCACATTCTGTTTTGCAGATGACTGAGGATTCCCTGCATCACTTCCTTCAGAGTGCTGACTAGCATCTTCGTCATCTGGAAGCAAGCAATATCTTTCAAAATACATACTTGCCTACGTTCTACTGTGATAAATCAGCAGATACACGGCTGACAGCGTAAAGATGGACAGGTACGTGAGGCTAGTAAGGTGAGGCTAAGCTGATATGTCCTGGATTTTTCCGATTTTCTAAAAATTGCTTCAATCTAAAAGATGAATTGCTCGCTACAATAACCGTTGTTCGATTAATTTCTTTGAAGTCAGTTCATGGATGTCACAAAAATCAACCAAAATTAAGTGTGCATAAGTATATACAACAACTTTTTAGCCTGGTCATTAGTTTGTATAAAAATTCCGCTTCAACACTCTTCTTTTCCAGAACTATTCAGTCTATTGACAGAGTGAGCTAGAATCTGCTTACTCCAATTAGGTGTAGTAATTTTAGAAGCGGAAAGAAATCAAAACCGAAATCAGAAAACTGGTCCGCTCTCGAAAGTTGCCCATCTCATGAATAGTATATTTGCAAATAACTTCTCAGAACTAGATCATATTAAATACTTCTTAATTATAACTACGATTTTCAATACGGTATACAAAGAACTTGTCAGGAGTGTTACCATTTCTTGTGTGTATGATGGCTTACCTATAAAAGCAGCGAAACGATTCACTGGACCAGTTCGCTGTTGGACCGTTTCTTCTTCTTCTGGGTCTTCCTTTGCCTGCACCAGTTCCTTTTCTTCAATCAATCGTCGTAAATGCTTTGTCGACATCTCTAAACGATCTAATAAAGAATAGTCCAGCGTGAAATCACCATTCCGCAAGTCCAAGTTGAAACAGCTCGATTACTTCTTCATTCTGATCTTATACAGGCTTTTCGAAAGGCCAAAATTGTACCAAATGCCATTTTTCATATAGAGCATAGACTATAAATATGAAATGGCGAGGTTGCGGACCCCGCCCACAAGCGGAACAAGCGCGAAAGAATAAGAAGAAGTAGAAATGACGAGAATGGAAAAGGGTAAGGTGCACAATTGAAATAAAGTTTGGTGCTCTTCAATTTCAAAGACCAAATTTAAGTGCAGCATGCAGTGCAAACTGATGTAGAATGAAAATGATTTCATCCAACACCTCCACCGCTAGATCCATCCATTTATTCATTGCGCTTTCATTAGCTAAGTTGAACCCGAGGAGTATTACGGATCACTCGTACACGTAAACCTAGCTAAAATGTTTATCATCTAGAACAGGCCTTCCAGCAGTAGGTAACAAGCGCACTTTCCCAGCTTTTATATGATGTCATGATGCTCCCACATACTATGAAGGAGTACGGAAGGTAATGAAGCACATATCTCCAAAACTTGGAAAAGCCATTGCACTACAAAAACTTGCTTGGGAAAAGGGCAAAAAAATTAGCGCAGATGTAAAAGCAGGAAGATGCAAATGTTTTCCAGTCTACAACTTCCACTAGATATATTCAAAGTTTGGGAAATTATAATAATATCCCTCATCCAACTGATCTCAGTGGCAAAATGACAAAACTAAAAAACTGTGGTAACGATCCATATGAGAAGACAAAGAAAGAAACCGTTGAGCCTGAGTAGATTGTAGTAGGTTTGCAGGAGTTTACCTATCATCATACAAACACTTTGATCACAAGACTTCATTAACAGACCCGGAGGGCTTCAAAAGGAACATTCGCAAATATTGTACACACGATACCAGTACTTTAATGAAAAACTTCTAACTGATCTCACGTTGAAACAAGACCGCAATCTCTAATTGAACACCTGCACAACTAAGTCTGAATGACGTATAGAAGAGATTCGTCGTACAAACGCACAGAACAACGACTAGAATGAGCAAATATACATTTTATCACCTTCCTTTAGGTTTAAGTGCCGAGTCAGGCATCCATGACGGTTTATACAAAACAATCGGGGAGCCATCTACACTCAGCGGTTGTCCAAATGCGCTTAACACCATCAGAGCCAAACCGTGTTCGATTCCACAAGAAATGACCTTAAAGAACAAAATTGCATGAATGAAAGATTGTGATTAGAGAACAAACTAGAATGAAAAATACCTCGCCGACTTTCTTATCCTCTTGCATTACGTTTCCTTTGACGGGTTTCTTACACTTGAATGGAAGTATTCGCCGCCGAATCACTCCTAATTGCTGTTTTTATTCAAGAGTATGAGGTGAAAATCAGTTTTCTACGCAAGAGGAAATATTCTACCAGTGTGAGCAGTTCGTGCTGTCAATTCTTGGCCAATGTAGCATCCTTTGTCTAGAGAGACCATGTTTAGCAGATCACCATTTGCCTGAACGTTGCATAAATTAGGCTACAGCTTAAATATAGGGGAATTGAAAAATTTTCGCTCCTGAAGTTACTGAACACCGTCGCGGAGATAGCATCAATACTAACTATTACTAGAACTTACCCAGAGACTAGTGGAACACTTATAGATCGCTAAGCACCCTACTAGATAGGCATCTGCTTGATCACAATTGCTTGTTTTAATTGCTTTTTGTGACTCGAACAGCGCTTTCAGTTTGAGTGTCTTGCCTGCTTCGAAAACGCATCACGCACAAACTAAGCACTGAGTGGCGCTCTTCGAGTGAAATGCTATAGCACATCATTAGTTCTTGGAGAAATGTTCCCTCATTATAGATTTTAGACATTGAGCTGAGGTCAATCATAATCATTGAGTGGAAATCAATAGCATACATGAAAAGGAAGAAGTCCGCCCAACTCTTCACAGCCTTCAGCGATCCCAAGCATTCGTCGTTTTTCGTGATATTCACTAGTTTCCTCGCCCTTTCTCTCACCGTAAAGACGTCTCCCTAAAGAGGGGCATCTTGGATCAACAAATGAGTTCGGCAGATCATCGGTCGTGAAAAGCACGTCAGCATGCGACTCCACTATATCTACCTGAATGTCAAAACGAAATCAAATAAAAGGATAATGAAGACTTGACAAAATCTCACGCTCACGTTTTTACGCATGCGGTACTTCATCAATATCTCCTTCAAGCCTGTCCTGTTCGATGCCGAACATTCCACGAGAATGTCGCCATTATCTCGAGATATCAGAACGTCGTCTACTATTCTCCCTTTCAAATTAAGGAAAAAAGCGCCAACACCCACCGAAGGTGGGATCTTTCTAAAAAAATGTAAGAATCAAATTAAGACGCTCTAGAAAACCAAAGAGTTGTAAAGAATAAGTACAAACAAATAAGAGTTCCATAGATGGTGCATCTATAAAATTTTGGCATACGGCCAAGCTGCCAAAGAGAAAAAATTAACATGGGCAATTTAATATTTTTCTTGTGAGCAAGGATAAGGAAACCGCTTCTTGCTGATATCGCTGGCCAAAGAGCACAGAAATGTAGACATTGGGGTGACGAATGAAATCAACTAATTTTGGAACGAAGGGCTATTCAAGATTTGAGCGTGCCCAAAGAAAATAAAATTACTCCTACATACCTGACATCGCTCGTGACGAGTCCCTGTAACAAATTAAGTGAGTCCGATCCTCTAAGTATTATTACCGAACGATGTACAAGCCCTACAATCTTGGACATCTGAAAAAAAGCCATGAACCGATATTCATGGCATAGCAGGCTGTATAAGTAACCCGAACAGAACGAGAGATCTACAACAGAAACCAAGATTAGTAACATTTTATTCCGCTATGTACAGAAATGAGGAGATTTTTACGAACGAACAAAACGATAACAATCCAGACCTGGCATACTTGAGCAAACTAAATGTTGCTAGGAATGACCAAAGAAATAGTGTTGAGATACGTTTGTCACTTGAAAGCTATTGATAAAACGAATCATTAAAACGTATGAGGAAGGTTAGAACAGGAGGTCTGAGACGAAAAACATTCGAAGGAAATTCATTTGAAAGAAAGAAAATGTATACTTAAAACAAACATGCCTACAAGTGTTGGCAAGAAAAATAATGGCTAAGAAAAGGAATGAGCCGAGCGTACAACCGTAACTGAGCTATTTTCGTACACTATCCACATGATTGAAGAATGGCATGCGAAGCGCTTCTCGAGCAGTGAGGCGTTGTTCCGTGGCGAAGGTCAAGCAACCACTGATCACTGGTACTGCATCAGCAGGCAATTTCGGATTCAACCTGAGCAATCAAATATGCTGAGGTGAAATCTTTTAAAGAACCACTGCTTAAATGGTTCGAAGTCGCATAACTTTGCGAGCGCGAGAAACTTCGCCTCAGAGGAGAATTTATGAAAAGCCCAGTTACAGAAAAAAGAGAAAGACGAAACGATGAAGTGAAGAAAACAATCCCATCTTCGTAAAAACAGCGCGGGCGTAATGTAATCGAATCAAGCGAAACACTATTTAATAAGTGCAAATTACTTTGGAAGAAATTGAAATATGAATGCGTTGTTGAAACAACGAAAGAAAATCGATATAAAATTTACAATCACGTGCCACAAGGAATTCTTCGCTGTAACAAATGAGCAACAGCATGCAGTGTTAAGTGCAAAAAGGGAGCATCGTGAACCTACATTGTTATCACGGTTGTAAAGTTCAATTCAAGAACATACTACAAGTGATAACCCAGCACGAAGACATCCAATTAAGACCATCGGAAAAAACTACGAAAGGAGTAATTGCTTGGCTGGTAGTGTTCTGGGATGTCGAACATTCTGTTCATAATCTGCTAGACCTTTAGACAAAATATTGCGATACCAAAACATTCTGTATGGCATTTGTAATTCTTCACGGTACTCATGTTGGGCATAAGTAAGAGCAAACCCCAATTTCAAAAAGACGAGCAGACTGGAGAGCGTTCGTGTAATGTTATATCCGCATCTTTGCAGCATCAGTTACATTTGGTCTGCCAAAATTTTTACGCAAAATGATAAGCACCACTTGATTCAGCACATGAACCTTATCAGGGTCTCCCTTCATATGCTACGTGATTATGACAAATTTGCTAGCAACCGCTACAGCTGATGAGGATTGATAAAGAAAAGTGCCGAGTAAACTACCTTTCCAGCGGTTGGGCGGGATATGATGGGTAGTTGGATCGTTCAACAACAGCATCATGAGGCCACAACGATGAACGAGGCGTTCCCATTTTCCTAAAAAAGAACAAAACTAATGGTACTACCTCCATTCCAATTCAAATGTGATAAACATGGATCCAGCACCTTTATACGCTTTATTTATAAAATAAAATACGAAAGATCGATTTACTCACTGGAAAATTATACTGAGCTGTTGAGCTTCTGTCTGCCCCGGAAATAGTGGAACCCTCTGGTAGAGTTCACTGATTATGCACCCAATGGCCCATACGTCTACAGCTGTGTTGTAACTGCACTGCAGAAGCAGTTCTGGGCTTCGGTACCAAAGAGTCACAACCTAAGCGACTGAGAGCAGTCCAGTATCTACGAATTTCAATAAGAGTTAATAATCATAACAACTACCGCATTGTAAATGATCATAATAATACATACCACCGTTGTAAAACAACTTTGAGTTGTATATGTCCTTGATAAGCCGAAGTCCGCTATTTTCACTGTCTGGTCGCGATTGATGAGGATATTTTGAGGTTTTAAATCCCGATGAACGATATTATTACTGTGCAAAAAATCTACACCCTCAAAAATCTGAAATGAAAAAGATCGTAGTATCCAAATTCGAAAGCTGGCGAACACCTAATGATTCGAACCTGCTTCGCAATAAGCCTGCATTGATGATCTGGCATGTCACGAGGGATGTCCTTCAAGAATGAGTAAAGATCCCAATCACACTTCTCCACGACCATATTGATATGCAGATCACAGCCGTTGTTCTCCAGCGTGTGAAAAACGTCATGTAATCTAAGATCAGAAGTGTATAAATGCACAAAACTAAGTCTCCGAATGATGTACCCTCGTGTAACCCTCAGAAACAACCTGATCGAAAAGGTTGAAGGATCTTAGTTAGATGTGTTTCACAAACCTTTAACCCCCCCCCCCAGTTAATCAATCTTTTCTTTATACCAAAAAATTCACTGACAAAGTGATATTCTTGTGACGTAATCGCCTGAGTGCCATCATGCTGGAGATTTCACGTAGAACGCTTTGAGGAACTCCGTCGTCATTCACGCCCACGACTATTTTCTTCAACGCATACTGGAATAGGAACGATAATATGCCAAACATGGATTTAGAAGGCCTCAAAACTGTTGGTGAGTGAGAAGGAAAAGTAAAAATAAACCCACTTCAGTCATAGTTGGTGTGTGAGTTACATGGTAAACCACACCGTAAGCTCCCTTTCCAAGCAAATTCAATTCCCTGTATTCATCTGCTTTTGTCGAACGCCAATAGGGAGGTTGTGATGCTGCCAACGCCATAGTTCCTAGAAAATAAATGCATAGAATCGAAAGGATGAGTAATTCCTCGAGGAGCTCGGGACGCTATACATTGAGTACGGTTGCCTTATTCACAACAAAAAAACAGCAAACAAAGTGAAACAAAAAACGTGGTATAGGCACTTGTCCAAATGACTGACATTGCTATTTCACGCTTTGAATTTGAAAAGTTCCAATGTGACAATATCGCGCTCCGTTGCCAAACGTAAGATGAATACAACACTCCCACGCTGTTCTCATTCATCAGCTGAGAATCAATGCTCGATATAGGGATTTGGTATTTTTTAAGGTTGTGGATGGAAATAAAGGTGGTAGAGGTCACCCTCATCACAGACCCAGGGCGCTAAAACGCAGAGATGTAGAAGGGAAGGGAGGGGGACGGGAAGGTTAACAGTCTTTGCCTGCCGCCTCAGCTGCCTCCGGACCCGAAATGGTGCTCTCGTAATAAGTATACTCTACTGAAAGAGATGAATCAGTGGTCAGCTGAATGTTCATTCCTTCCTAGATCGGAGATACTTGCCTGACGTCTCACCTCACCCATACGGATACTCCTCCCTTCTTGAGGCCTAGAAAGCCATATTTCCCTGGCCAAGAAACTATTCCAAGCCCTTTACAGGTCCGTGAAGCCGGCTCCCCTCCTTCTTTACGCACTGGCGCTTGAGGAAGGAAGGAAGGGTGGTTCCACTTCCTCACTAAGTCTTCACCACTCTGTAAAATGCCGTCATGGAAGTGAAGCGTTATCGGTCCGGTGTTTGAGGGAAATGGTCACTTTAAAAGCAGCTCATTCTAGAAATACAGTAGGTTTTCAGAGTAGGGATTGCTGCTACTGTGACTGACTTAAAATGTTTATCGTGTAGCTCCATTGATAGAATGATACGGGAAAGAGTAAGAGATCATCTTGAATTTTTCGTGATTCCAGAACAATTGGGAGCCTTCGCATGGAGTTGAAGCATTTTATGCATATTTTCTCGTTCGTATTTTATATTAGTTGATTTCGCCTGGGTACTAGCCACCCATTAAGCCTTCCTATTAAAGCTCCATAGCGTTTCTTTCGGGAGAGCCCACAATCCCTATTGTGGTAAAAGCCAGCGTTACTGTCATGCACATAATTTATATCTAGCCTTGAACCCCCGTTGTATGGGCTTGGCTAATTGGACTGGGTGACGGTCTAAACGCAGCGCGGTTCTGTTTTGAATAGCCCAGTCAGGTTTCTTTATTTCCTACATAGGAGTTGTCCTATCGATTCACGCAGCTCACTAAATGTAAAAAAAAAATCAGCACAAAAATGACATTGGCTATGAACACTAGCGGGCAATATAAAAAAGATGGAATTCTGGAAAAAGGTGAACGAAAAAAAGGTTCGCAAAAAGTCAGAGTTTAGGAGTAAGTCCTGTTCATTTCACATGTGCTGGTATCTCTTCAAGTGAGATTTAGCCCCAGATGGGCAGCCCTGCTATCCGGTGATGCGATTCACCCAACAACAAATCCTTTTTTTTACATTCCGATAGATAACGAATAGCGGCTTGGCATGACACCCTACACTTCCGACAAGAAGAGCACTTCTCTACAGACAGAGTCTCTTCTCAGCAATTACTTCTAGTTTTTGGATTGTGTTCATGACGACTGTTGGGAGGAAAGGCCACGCCTGTCATCTCTGGGAATGTTTCGAGAGTTTACAGTTTGTACGGTGCTTTCCAGGAGGGCGCTCTATGTACTGGTTGGACCTCTGTGCATACTGAATCTCAAAACTTGTTAGATCGCTATATAACTACTGTCGCATCTTCTGATTTACTCGGATGAATTGTGCTTTCTGCAAGTACCCCTCCAGAAAGGTCTTGTCCAGGCTTATCGAATTTACTTGTATAGAGTGTTAGGCTAAATCAACTCCCGAATCGCCTAGTCCATCTAGCATTTAAGCAACATCATCCATGGTCGAAACTGGGTACTTTTCAGCGATAACGTTCGTAACCCATCGTTAAAATGAAATCGACGGAAATCTCTTTATGGAAATGTTTTTGATGCTGATATGCCGAAATCTTTGGGCAAAGCCGCATCGTTCGAAGAAATGGAAAAGACCATGTAAACGCACTAGAGCTATCAATCACTTGTATTTAGATCACCTTCGTAGGCACGTGAATGCATAGTACTACCGAAAGCTCTCGGACGTGTAATATGGGGTTTTGGAACAAAAATGTACAGGATTATTACCAGTGTCAGAATATGCTTTTGGAAAAGCCTAGGAAATACCGATATCATTCATCGTAAACTGGAAATCTTCCTTCAACGACTATGATCAACACCTTAAATACATTTTTAGATGTTATTTTCCTGCGAAGGAGTATTTATTTTCAGAAAAAATTATTCTGTGGGAGGAAGGGAACGAAATAGTCCTGTCTGGTTACATTGGACGCACACACACACATACACTCTTCAAGGCAAGAATAACCACTGAGCAAATACAAGTGATGAAAACGGAACAAAAAGACTCAATTCACAACATACAAATTGAAAGAATATGGAATAAGTATAATATAATGCATAATGCGGTACAAATTATGATTGACTGATATCGATAGAAGGGTAATGAACAGCTGAATGACCGTAGGACAACAGAGATACTCCGATTTGATTGATTAATAACAACATAGACATCGAATAATGTTCACAATGATGCTCAGCACAATTGATACAGCCAAGACGAGCAACAGAACCAAAACCCAGTCCTGAAATGGGTAGAATCTGGTTGGGAAAACTCTTGCTTTGACTTGATGCAGCACGCTATACAAAGTTTCGCACGATAGCGAATTAAGGGCAAAATTTTGGCCTCAAATGGGAGTTGAACCCGTATTTGTGCTTTGGGGTACCGTGCTCCTTATCCCAAACTGTACCTTCAATTTTTAGACGGCTTCTATACTACAACTTATCAGCAACCACTCTTTTCAATCTCATCGCCATTTGCCTAAAACTAGCCATCCTTATGAGGTAATCTTATTGTTTTATAGTACTAGGTTGATGCATAAATATTGCGGATTTTTTCGCGGCCTCCTTTCTCCCGATATAATTTGAACGTTGAGTTTGTTTTTTCATAGAAATGTTCTCCATGATTTCCTCTACAAAAATGTGTCTAGAAAACTATTTGCATATTCACAAAATTATGCTCTACTACTTCAAGAAAGGATGGAGGGTGGCCTGATCACTCCGCGATCTCAATAACTTCTCGGCTATGGAATAATCAGCAAAAGCCAACTAAGAAATGGAATCTGCTTCTGAATATACTATATTTACCGGCAGGAACTTTTATGGATTATCACGTAAACAGTTCGTTGAAAAACTGGGTAGGGAATCGAAGCTACGATGATTTGGATGACTGGATGGCTGATGTCAAAGCGTGGATAGCCTCCAAGGACTAGAACTTCTTCGCTTTTAGAATCCGACTACCTAGCAAGGGGAAAGCTATGCTTGACGTGGATGGTGGATAAGTTTTGGAGTAATTATTTGAACATGTTTTTGTTTAGTATTTTTATCGTTTCTTTGAATAAAATTTGTTGCAAAAAATCCGCAATAATTATGCATCAACCTAATATATTAAGATCATTCCTGTAAAGTAAGATTAACATTGTGGTTTCCGTTCATCATTCATCTTAGGATGCGCCGTGTATCCGGTTTGCTTTTAAAAAAGATAAGCAATAAACAACGTGTACATGCTGATTAAATAAGCAAAATATCGCTAAGGAAAGGTGAAATGGGCTTATCGCAATTTCTTTCAACATTCATTCAGGCTGATAATGATTACGCCGAATTCCTGAAGATTCCCCTTTTTTCTTAGCTTTAGCACATGCTTTGAAAGTCGTTGCAGAAATGGGCTGTTATCCCCGTACGGCCCTTAGATCGAGGGTTGGGTACCTGCTTATAAATTTCTACATCGCCTTGGATAATGCTTTCGGAAATATGGCTAGCCATCACTAAGCTGAATCAGTTCGCGATCAAGCCAATGGATACGGGGAATAAGGGTTACCTCCTAACGCAAGGCAATTATAATCTATAGAAACTTCCCCAACGAAACTTTTCGTTTCTTTCTTTTCAACCAGAGATACACCCTAAGCATAATCCCAATTACCAATTTGTAATTTTTACACCAATCGTACCTGCAATCGGAAGCAGCACGATGCGTTCAGATCTCCGCAGCATTTGAAATAGTAGAGTGGATTTTCCTGTGGACAAACCTGACCGACAACTAGCAATGGACAGGCGCCTGCTGATGATCTGAAAGATCCAAGCGCATTAGACAGAAGTTTCAAGGTGAATGAAAAGGACGACATGCTCGCAACAGCGGCTTTTCAATCTCATACAGGGTCTTAATCCGTAAATGTATGGCCATTCGAAAGCTACGCTTTTTTTTCATCACGTTTTGACGGCATATGGCAAGACACATTTCTTTTGTGGATGAAGATGTCACGTCCCTTGTGAAAAACAACCAATCAACCGGCCTCTCAAGTTGCTATCCAGAAAGCACTGAAGAATACTCACCTCAGTCTGAATACATCGATGTTTTTGAATGTCTCAATGAGATCTTCGTCAGCTGCGGACGGCGAGGCCAGGAATATCACGACAGACAGTAGCACTATCGGCAATGTAGTCATGCAAAGACGCATACTCACCCTACAAATAAAGCGGCATCACACTCAGCCAATATGGTGCATCGGGAAATGCGACGAGACAAGAAACGAACTCTTGAAGACATGAAATGTAGGTAAAAATACTTGAAAGATCGGGAAAAATGATCGGAAAGACGAAGCGCCACAAGTTGTTCACAAAATTAGCTCTTAGTTTGGTAATACTGACTGTAAGTCATGGAACCATTTGGTTTCGGAACCATTCTGGGTGCTTATTCTCTTTTGAATCACATTTCCCTATTGGAGATGTAAGACTTTACACTACTACTGAGAGAAGAGCACCGAAATTGTTTTGATCAAATCAATTTATCGAGAGCGAGGGGAGGTTCTTGCGCAGTCAACATCACCCACCCACATGGACAGTTGCGAAAAAAAGAAACAAACTGGTGATAAAAACAATCAAAAGGAGGAACAAGTCGAAAACGAACATTTCGAATGCAAAAGGTACGAAATGAGACCTAACAAAGTGAAGTGTTGTTGGAAGCAAATGCCCTTCACCACGGAATGAAGAGAGAAATGCAATCAATACTGCAGCAAAGGAAATACTACTAAGTAAAAGTAATTTCTCTAGAATAGCACTGATTATTAGGCTACGCTTTTTTGCATCAAAGAGATGCCAAAATTTTAATAATTCTTACGCAGATAAGTCTTCTGAACGTCACCGGCTTTTCTTTAGGCATGGTTTCTGATGGTGGAACTGAGAGTTAACGAAGCAAAACCGTCGAGAGCCTTAGAAATCCACTTAGTTGCATTAATCACAGCATAATTGAAAAGCGTCGATGTTGATCGACGGAAAGCAGTTTTCCATTAAGACGATCGACGACCTCCGGCATCAAACAGCAAGTGCGTCGATTATCGCAAACTGCCCATAATTAAATGCTATAAATTCTGTTCGCATGGCCATTATGTCATAGCTGATATTTTTGGCTTTTCCATCCATATTTTACTTCCGATGTAAATCAAATGCGCACCACACAAAAAAGGCTGAGCACAGGATACTTTGGTATACTGCGGTAGACTACATAGTAGAATACGGTAATTTGATTTCAATTACTCAAAGCGCAATTCATTAAAAGCTATCTAATAACTGGAGCGATTTGCCTTCTTTTCAGCGCGTTCAGGGGTTCAGAGGTGTCGGGAACAGTGTCATCTATGTTTAAGCTGGCGTACATACGGACGCTGATTTTCTCTTGGCAAAAAGACTGCCCATAAACTGGAACAGTAGAATCATCCACCGACTTGGGTGCCCAATTCGAACAACATGGTATAAAAAGAAAGAAAATTCCAATTAATTTAAATTTGGAAAATTCTGTTAAAAAATAGCCTGCGAGGAATTCATTCCATGGCAGTCCTCAAGTAGCTTGGTTGTAAGAGAATTAAAACAGTCAGTTTAACAGCTACGAAATAAGAGCCGAGGAATGTACATAGTGTGCTTGAACAAGGAAAAAGTAGGATTAAGAAGTAAGAAGAAACAAAAGCAAAAAGAAATCCGATCAGTGCATGTTCCGCAACCCCTACTTTGCAATGATGATTTGCATTGATTAAATAAAGTCAAAATGTCAATGCGATTCGTTTACGAGGCGGTCGTCGGTGACCGATGTTCTGCTTTGGTAGGTATGCAGACGTGATAAGCGGAACGATTTCCATCTACTGAAGGGAAGTTTATTTGAGACTTTTCCATTCACCCAGTTACTCTGTAAGCGGCCCTACAATGACTGCAAATCATTCCAGAAATCTCGGAATGTTCACAGACATATAAAATGGTGTCCTTCCAAAATGTCACATCCCAACCCACCTCTATCTTTTCACTCCATCCCATGATATCTCACCCTCAATCCGAGTCATACTGTAAAATCGACTTATTATTGTTTGAAGATTTTTTAGGAGACTACAAATTGTTAGATTTAATCTCGAAATATCCTCACAACTTCGGAATACGATAGAGACGGAAGGGGATGGAGAAGGGAGAATACTGAACCCTGTTCAGACTTCTTTAGATCCCCGTCAAATTCCTGAAAGGTTGAAATTTGACAACACCTGTGCGGAAGGATATAAACTTCCTCTAACATCAGGTTTGCTTTACAAGGTGTTGCATAGGCTAAATATATTCTTTTTGATACCTTGGGGGTGTTCTAAAGAAAACAAATGCAACGTGTTTACCAGAAAGGATAGGTTGATGGTGACAGCTCAAATGTTCGCCAAAGTAGGAAGAAGAGCTGGGCTGACGCTGACGAGTAAAACACAATTAGATGGCGTGCGTATCATGAAAATTGACCGAAGGAACACGAGCAAAACCACAGGCAGAACATGTACTTTGAGAGGGAAACCAGACGCCTAGTGCGGCATGGAAAAACTTAACGAATACATCACCAGCCGGTAGTGACGTAGAAAACCTGCAAGTTTGTGGTTCCACATCAGGGAACACGAACGCCCTCTCCGCGCGTATGAAAGAATCGCTCGAAAAACCGCCTAAATCGAGCGATTCGGGGCCGAGGCCAGCGTGATTAGATATCTCTTCCAGATGACAGATGATAGAGTGAACACGAAGACAAAGACATTAGAACTTGACGGAATCGAGCAAAGATTCCGACAGCAGCAGGATCGCATTGTTGGAATAATTGATTGACGCTATTGGAAATTTTGAAAGAAGAAATAATTATCAGATGACCAGACTTGACCGTCATACGCAAGAAGAAATTTTTTGTACCATTTCATTAATCGAATACATTACATTAAGAAGCTTTTTCAGAAATGAATTGAATTTTGAGTAACCTCGCCTGTGTAGAAATGGAGAAAGGCACAAAGGCATCCATTGATTGAACACTGGACAAAGCAGAACTTTGTAATGATCCAAATATTATGGTTTCCAAAAACACGACTTCCGAATTCCGCATGTACAAGAAGTAAAAGTAGAGATTCAGTCTCCAACAAATGCTAGTACGGCGGAGGTGGTGATGCGCCAAAAGACGCACTAACACACCTCCATGGTTACAGGTTCAAATCCCGGACCGATATCCGCCCAGGCTAATCAAGCCTTCCATACCTCCAGGGTCGGCTAATTGGTTTCAGACTTGCCTGAGAGGGTAAAAGCGCTGATGTGTTCATCTGCTGGCCACTGCAAATTATTGTATGGGCCGCATATGCATTAGATATGCCACTGTGAATGGAAGTCAAAAGCAGGGACGCATTCTCAGAAATAATTGATCAACTCAAAAAGTCTCTACTCTTTCTTCCTGCTAATATGCCTCGTACAACAGCTTTATTCTACCTGTTGACACAGCACCTCATCGAAAAAAAAAGATTTTTTGGCCGCAGCGAGTTCAGAAATTCTCTATTCCATGAAGAAGCCTAATTGGTAAATCTATTAGAGAATATCTGAGTAGGTCCGCATCAAATGAATGATTCGATAAAAAAGTAAGGGAACGGTACGTATAACACTCATATGAACGGTGCATAAGCTGGAGAGGTACAGAAAGCACTATACAACCACAATTTACGCTAGAGAAATCCACTTTTCAGTTTAAAGAGGGCGAAGTACTCAACTCGCTAGAATTCTTGTTTCTCTACAGCATAGAGGCCACCAATAGTTGTCAACTACACCGTTTTTCCTGAACCTACAAATTCCTCATGCAAGAAGATGAAAAATTGACTAATCCCTGATCAGCAGAAATAGCAATAGCCCCAACTATTCATTAAACTCAAAAGGATGTGACGTCAGTATTAGCCATTTATTTCTAAGCATTGGAAATGAGAAAATGAACTGAATGAATGAGCGCAGAGGACGAAACAGGGGCATGTGTTCCCCAACGCGATTAGCCACTGCGGGACCGCCGTTTATCGTCGGAGGGGGGTCACTTTGAGGTCGACAGACTCATGTCTGCTCCTCTACCTACGACTAGCATTCTGGTAATCCGGTGTGATATCTGTTCTCTTGAAAATGATTTGTGTTGCATGAAAAAAACAAACACTATTAAGCGAGCTGTAGAACCCAAACACGAAACCCTCTAAGGCAAATATTAACTTCTCTTGAAACCAATTTTCATAACATCTAAAAATACGATAGAAGTTTTTGGAGGCAATCAATCTACCTCATCACTTCTTCTTTGGCTAATCACACCCAATTTTCTGAAAATTATTCATTTATTCATCATGAAAAAAACTATGACAATTTACTGAATATAGCTCTGGGCAAATTTTCATGAAATTTTGCTTTTACAAATTTTTTTTCAAGTTTTTGTGATAAATCGAGACATAAATTTTAAACCAATTTCAAGAAGGATCGAAAGGAGTAATTGTACGTGACAGTGGCCCTCTAAAAATGCCAGTTTGAAAGAAACTCAAAGGCCATGGTGCTCCTATCTCATTGAGGAGGTCAGAATCAGAACCAGTCAGGAAATCTTGAGTTCAAAAGGAATTTTCAGATGATTACAGATATCTCTTTTCGAACAGAATAGTTTATAGACCCGTACCACAGTTCCGCTTTAAAGATTACAAAGAGTTCTATTAATTTAAAATAAATAAATAATTTGCGTTATTCGACGAAGAGGTGATGGAAGTTACAGCGTTGATGAGACCTCGAACGGGTAGTAATGACAGAACTGCAGTATTCCTTCTGTAGTTTTACAATCGTATGAGCAGATGTAGAACCAGTTCTCTGCCGTTTGTTGTATGGATTCTTAATGGGATCTATGGAAATTCATTCAACAGAAATGCCTCTCAAAAACCCGTCTCTCAACTAATATTACCAGAAAACCGAAGAAAGTCACCTCTTTCAGCGACAATAATCCTAAACTACCGCACGATCTGTTGCTCTTCTTACTTAGTTGTAGCTGCATCCCAGCGAGAACCTTTCTGATCACGTCTGCTACCTGTTGGTAGGGTTTCCTACGGTCTCACTCTGAATTCATTGTCCATTGGTTTTTCAACAGATAATCGTGTTGTCTTCTGAGCTCTCCCTGATTATTTCACTAGAGCTTAATGAAGCGTTAGAACGGCGACAAATAGTGTGCCAGTGTGGGTGTGAGAGATAATCTCGTACAACCGCCTTCCTTACTACATTTTTGAAGCCTTTTATTTCTTGAAATCCGATGATTTCTATGCTTTCTTTACCATTTCCCGCACTATTTTAACCATAACTTCCACTGCTCCACCATACCACTAGCTAGGTACATCAGCGGGGCTTTTAGCATTCGTTAACACCAGTCGTGAGTCCATTAATTTTGATTGATCGTGGGGGTGTAGGTATCCTAGACTTACCGTGCACAAAGGCTATCGTAGATTAATTTGAAGAAGTCTTAGAAGTGGATCACGACTTTTGATACTTGAGAAAATGACCTTGCTGCCCACGGAGGCGCGGACCAAACGTGAAGGTAAGTATAAGCCCGAAATGATCAAGGATGAGGGAATTCAGTGGAAGTGTTGAAAGGAAAGGCTCGCTCTGCTAAAATGACAGTGATGAGATGAGTTTGCCAACGGAACCGACTGGCCCGCTCAGAAGTGAGGACCTTATGGCGGTCATGAAATCAGCCCCATTCATCGGAGAAACGATACTGGCGATGATTTAGACACAAGCTGAGAAGGCCATAGGGTCCTACTGCATAACCTAATGTACAAAATCACCAGAAGACACAAGAAAGAGTTGTAACGATAGAAACGGAACGAGAAAGAGGAGATTTAGAGTAGTGGTAAGAAGACTAGGGGATATGCGATGGCCCAAGATTACCAGCTCTACCCATATCGTTGAGAATTTGTACAGCAAACGATGGAGAACTGGTTCTACATTGATTCATTGTAAACTTGCAAAGAGAAGAATGCATTTTCGTGACTGACGCTTCGATGTTTCACCTACGCCTCAACTCCCATCACTTCTCCCATGACGCGAATTGTAGGGACTCATCGAACTTGATACAGCACAAGTGGGGACCTACGAAATTTCTATTCAAAAATGGAAAGACGTCTCATAGACGGAAAAACACTACCTTTGAAAGCACCATTCTCATTTTCTAGTATTTTCTGTATAATTAATCCTATTCTGGGGTCCTCGAACTTACACATTCAATTGATTGACATATGTACATCAGATCGGAGACCTAAGTGCATACGTATATTTGTGTTGGAATACTTTTCAAATGTTCATTCATTGCTGCTTAGAAGTTGTGCTTGCACATTACATTAAATTAATGAACCATTACAAACGAAAGGATTATTATAATGCGATTCCAATAATAAATAAACACATAAACAAACTCACGACAGGGCAGATCTTCTTCATCATTCGTGAAGGAGAACCTTGACAGTCCTGGTATAGGGTTCGAATGTTACGGAAATCCGAAAACCCGAAGGGTTCCAGCTATACCGTTTGAAGGGCAAGGGGTACGGGAGCTATCGAACCATTATACTGTATTTGTTCTCGTATAGAAAGCCATATTTCGAAGTAGCATATTGAAAGACGGATCTTTATTTCCACCGAAGTCTGCCGAGCAAAGTTCAATTTCGTTCGGATGTTCCTCCCTTCATCAAATGGCAACATGATGACAGCTTTCCTGATAGGACAAAAGCGCACATCAAGAGCTAACAAAATGTCCGCCACTTGTGATCAACGCTATGCACTGCAAAATTCAGGTGAGACAATCCTGAAAAATAGCTGAGCAAACCATTTCATTCATCTAGTCAAGTAGATCAATCAATGAAACTTATTTCTACTTCCGACATTACTTTTGAATGAAGATGTGCACATGAGTTGTACACACGAAGAGTCTAAAGACAAATATTTCAAGAGGTGATCTGAAGACACCAGTGACTCAGCTCTGAACTACATGAGGAACGATCAGAAGGTTTGAGAAAGTACCCGTCGAACAAGACAGCTTGGGCGCATGGTCTGTTTGCTTGTGGGACAAATTTATCTCGAAAAACTCGGCAGGCTTTTGCAACGATTTCTCTTGTAGTAACCCAAAGGGTTGGCACAAATAGCGTGGTGCCAGGGAAACCTGATACTGACCTAAAATTGAATGGCTCGATGAGAAACTTTGACTCAAAGCCCAAGTAGAGACTTTCTTCGCATCAGTTTCCAGCGCCTACTTAATTAAATGGAGCCAGCAGCTCTTTACATTAATATTTCTAAAGAGTAAAACACAGTTCAGAAGAAAACAATAGCAAAGAAAATTACAATGCCCTTTCGGTGACCTATGAGGGCATTTTGGGTGCGACACAAGCTTTGGAATTACAGTAATATTGAAATTTCCTATTCACACCACGGCACCCATTCCATCAACCTTCTGCTAGGCTTGCAGTCTCCTGGAAAATTTCTGAAAATTCTGAGAAATTTGAAATTTTCCATGCTCCGACTTCCAAGTTATAGTTACTACCTTCCACTGGCGTGGTACGTGCTGATGCTGATCGACAGTGATGATATGACTACGATATGGCTTGAAGTTCTCAAAGCAAATCCTGGTTACCACTGAAATTCTCAGAAAAAGAGGGAGTTCCCTGAAAAGTTCCCTTACAACTGGTGTTCTAAAAAACATTCACGGGACCATGTTCTGGCAGTGTAACGCACTGATCAACCTAATCCCATTGGTCATGCAAACTAGACCAGTACTGCTCAAAGGTCAGGTATTGAAAGATCGACATAAGAGAGCAGTTGGCAACCGATCTGAGTGGAAATTACACCTCGATGACCGGAAGAACAGGTGATTTTCGAGCAAATTGTGACGTGAACTTAACAACGCTATGATAAATGACAGAGCAATGCTACCCCTAATCCGTGCAATAACTCAGAGAGGGATTACAAGTAGGCTCATAGTTGATGGCCTTAGAACCAAATGACGTAGTTTCAAAGGACAACTACAGTGTGCTTGCAAGACAGACGGGTGTTTGACAGTAGGCAGTTGAAATGATAGAAAAGATTGATCTTTATCGATAAAGAGGTTGCTCCTTATAGCTGCAGACGATCCTTTTTCCATACCTCCAATTAGAAATCATAACTAAATCTTCTGAATCTCTCAGAGACGTGGGGATTGCATAATCGACTCAACATTGCACTGCTATGAGACATATGTAGCTATTTCTATCTCATTCTTCTGTATCACATCTCATTGACCCTTGCTATCAATACTTCTTTGAACGTCGATAAAGGAACAGTCGGAGCTTTTGTGACCGAGGGTCAACAACGTCGGTAGATATAAGCAAATGATACAAAGGAACACAGCTTAGACAATGCCTTTGTACGAAGATGGACTCGAAGAGCACTGTTCTATAATCTACTGAATGTCCCAGAACTAGGACCTGGGGACTCGGATAAGTGAAATGAGCCACACGAAGAACAGAACACAAATTCTGGGGAAAAGTTTCCATTAAACCCGACGCCCGCCCACATGTGGAGGTTTATTTGCTTGCACTGACGGAGCCATCTCGAAAAACCCATCTTTACGAAGAAATCACGCGAATTCGATAAACCTATTGCAGAATTTTCGTTAATACTATTATGTTTCAACAGTAACCAGGGGGTTTGACACTGAGCGAATCTGGGTATGATGAGATTTCACCGATTTTATGAAGGAAACCAGACGTGCCGTAGGAATATAAAATTGCTCATCTCACTGTTCTCCCGTAGTCATGTCCAGAACAGCTGACACCGCCCTAATTTAGAAAGACATCACGAACTGGACAGGAGTGATGTAGGAAGGAATGGAAGCGGGATGGAAGAGTAGCACCCCTTCTGCAAGTTCGCCTTGAAGAGCTCCGCCCTAACTAGAGCTCTCGTCCTATCATGTAGAGAAACAAGTGTCCCACCCACTTAGGCTCATCTCTCCGTCTACTCGCTCGCTCAGCATCCGGAATATTCTGCGGAGGAAAAATGATACCTGCCCAATCCCTAGATGAAAAATTAACGTTGGCAGTTTCTGTGATACTGGAAAGGTTTTCTATCAGCCGTCAAACATAGCTCGAGGCAGAGGATCTGCTCAGCGCTTCCCGTCTCAATATTCTGTGTTGATTTGGTACATTAACAGAAGAAATTTTGCTTTAGGATCATCGCATTCTCCAGAGCACCCTGGAGAGACAAGTTTTTGAAGATAAATCCGTCAGCAAAAGCAAATAAACGCTCGCACGTAGGTATCTAGGCATCGATCGTCTGATTTGATGAAAGATTTTCCTCAGATCTTGTGGAATGCACTTCGTGTTGTACAGTTCCCAGTCGTTTGAGTGCCTAACCTAGACTGCTAAAAAGATTAGCAGCTTCTAGATTTCTGGTATAGAATTCGTATGCTAATCTGACTCCTTTCTGGGAATCGTGCTTTTCTTTGCTCGCCTTGGACGCCTAGTGAATTGGTTTTCCTCAAGTAATGTTCTTGCCAAGGATGAGGAGAGTAACAATATTAAGAATAAATTAATAAATAATAATAATAATTGATAATAATAATATAATAATCATTAATCATTAATAATTACAAAAATTATAATAATTAGTAATGAGTAATAGTAATAAATTCACAATAGTAACATCGACATCAACAGATTCACATGTGTAATAATGGAACACGACAGCTAGGTAGGCTCTACAGGGGAACGCAAACGCATTCCGAAGGCAGCAGCTGAAAATAACAGGATGGACAGATTCTTTAAAGATTAAGCGATTTGCAATTAAAACTACATTTCAACCGGTTTCTCTAGTAAAAAGAAGTTTGCCGCTGACGACAGAAAGTAATTAATCAAAGCCTCAGACTCTGTATTTTAACGATGTTTCTTATGAGCTATTATCTTTCCCCTGAGCATCGAATTACGTCACGAGGACTACTGTAGTTGTCTTTTATCTGAAATAATCAGTCATGGGCATCCCAGCGAGCTACTTTCAAGCCATCGCAGATTAGCCAACTTGAAATGATTACCGTAATATCCTCGATGACTTTAGGTCGCAGTTCCTTTCAAAAACGCCTGTTTTTTAGGAATTTGTCCTTTCTGACAACCTCGGCTGCCGAAAACCACAATTACTGAGCTTGAAGGTCTTCTACTGCTTAATCCCGAGCGTCTATCTTGTACGCGATGATCGAACTTTCTTGTCCAGTGTACTATCAGGACCAGCGCACCGCATCGAGAAATGTGAAGGTTTTCTAAGGTACATCGAAGGGCGCCTTACCTTCCGTCGACTACAAAAAGGTACATTTTCCTCGGAGAAAAACACGGAATCATGCATGGAGAAGTGCAAAGGCATTCAGCTTCATACGAGATCATCTGGGAACTGTTTTCTCGGTCGAAAAGTGTAGTGATGACCCGACAACTCCCAAACCAACAGAACACCTGGCTCGATCATAGCCACCCTTTGCCGAGAATAAAAGAAAACGTAAGTTATTTACAGAGCGTGATCGATTTGGAGTGTTCTGAAGTAGACCATTGAAAACGGAGAGGCATTGGAGAACTACATAGGCTGGGAGTGCTGGGGATAGCCGATAACCGCAGGTCGTTCCGTAGTATGATGTTAAACTATGACTATCACTTGGCCTTTTTCCAGTCGGTCTCGCTGTAGGAATTCCAAGTGAACTGTGTTGCCATGGATGTGATGCACCCTGTGGTTTTTTTGTTAGGAAAATCGTGGAACAAAAGAACATTTGACGCCATCTTTCACATGTTTTCATGAAAATGTTTGGATGTCAAGAAAACGAATTTTGCTCTTCCCTAGTTGTAACCTGCTGTAAATAAGACCACATGAAGAGCAAAAGGGCAGCCCAAGCTTTTTTGCCTCTCCATACGTTCAAAAATAAACGGCGAACGGCATCAAAGATTTTTGTGCAATGAATGACGACATTGCTTGGAAAAGCTCAGTGACTTACCTCGGGTCGGCCGGCAAAAACAAAAAACGAAGGGAAGTGAGGAAGATGAAGAGGAGTTGTTCAGTGGTAATAAAAACTCAGGACGAGTGATATCGGAAAGAGTATTGATCATCGAAAAAAAACGTAACGAATTTCACTGCAAACATTCGCTTCGCATAAAAAGGCTCCAAAAGGGTGAGCGTAATTTTCAATTTCGTATGAGTGCTTGGAAACCCGGTTTACTGGGAAACTAAAAATACCAATCAAAAAATGGCACTCGTTCTGTAAAGAAAACAAGGAACCGATCAATCAATGGGTTAGCCGCGCTCACCCGCAGTGTGGGGAGAGGAGGGGGAATGTGGATGACGACGTAGCCCACCCACTTATGGGGATGTATCGATCGAATAACGACCTTGAGACCGATCAGGTTCACGATCAAAACCGTATGAAATCCTACTTCTTCAAGATGAAATAAAACTTATGTAGAGAATCTTTAAAACTACATCCCCTGCCAGTAAGACAAGAGTGAAATGACTCATAACGGCGACCTTGAACGCAGCCTCAGATCTCGCTACCGACACCGAGAGAAAACGTTTTTTGGTAGTCAAACAAGGTTCAGTGGGCGGTTTAATGATGGGTCTACAACATTCCGATAGGAAATTGCTGGTAACCAGGAGAAGGGGAAGGGTGCCCACACATGCTCACATGCACAGCCATATACATGTACAAACACACCCACACATACCCACTCATCCCCTCACTCACCTGAACCACGTGAATCCAGAATTTCGCCAAAATAATAGAAATTTCTTCAGTGACGGGTACGAAGTCTGAATTAAGATGGTAAATCATCTAAGGGAATTGCTTCAGTAAAAAAGGTAAACATCACCTCTAGTGATGGCCTCGCTATAACCTACCAAACTAGAGGTCGACATGAATTGCCAAAATAAGGGAATCGAGGAACTAAAGACACCGCCCATGTCATCCTCGAACCTTGGATGATCGATTTTGACCAACTTCTTGATTACGTAGGAGGCCCAGTTGTCACCAAAAACCAAGTAATCTTACTCTTGTATTACTTGATTGTAACAGCCAGCTGTTTTCGAAAGCACTAATTCAAACCTTTGAAATTCTCTATTCCACACCTCTGTTATGGAATTTTCATCTCGAGATCTTGAACAAGGCGACCACACATTAAATGCCACCCTTAAATGCCATTGAATGTCCTCTGATGTTGACTCCGTCGTACAAGCATGCTCACCTACCATTCAGTTAAAAACTTCTATTTCTATGCAGTCGCTAGCGGTCATTCGAACTCCCTTTTCTCTGTCGTGTTGATCAGGCCTCTGAAAGATGAGCCATGCATTCACATGCCCTTTCAAATGACTGAACGAGTCTAGGAGCCAATCATTGTTAAAGTGGAAGCTTTTATATTTTCAGACAAGGCTAGTACATCTAAGCCGACATCGGAAACGTGTAAGGCAGAGCTATCCGATAACGGTATTCGTCCCCTTGACTAGCTGCCACTGTACCACTTCAATCCTCATACTGATTGGGAAGTTGAGAATTCTAGATTCTACAAGTGCTTATAGTCTTTCTTGGCGATGATCGAAAAAAGCATGAGCAGAAATCATCTTGACTAACAAACCACTCGTGGGAAGTCTGTATCTCATCTGAGCCAGCAAAGTGCTAGCGCATTTTTTAAGTGTAAAGACACACACACAGGTCTCTCCAGCACCTATGTTCATGTGCAGTGCAGTACTGAGTACCGATCTAAACGGGAAAATACAGGGGTGTAGAAAACACAGTGTCGTTGAAAAGCGATGGCGCAGGAGACAAAGAGTACTGATAGTACGACTTCTTCTACTTTATGTCTCTTGCAAGGTTGTGAGCAGATTAAGGAATTATCCGGCGACAAATTAGTTGGCAATTACTGCGGAATGGTATCGAAGACCTTACGATTTTGCCGATAGACTGTGGAGGGACCTATCCGCTCAGTGTTCCTCCACCGCCTCTAGAGGGTATAGAGCGTACAAAAAACGACTTCTCCGAATGTAATAACTCCTTCCTAGTGTTTCGCACTCGAACGGTGCCGTCGATGTGTTTTTAGGTGCTCTGCAATGAGGTGACGTCAGCTTAATCTGATACGCCAGCCGTCTAATTATCCGAGGCTCGAAGATGTCGCATGAGTCCTACGCTCTCACAGCCGGGAAAATGCAGGAGTAGGCAATACAGGGAGGTACAGCGAGCCTTCAGATTCAGTGCAAAAAGCATTTCAGGTTTATAACTGCATCCCCCCCCCC
>UZAF01016514.1:52407-78608 GCA_900617895.1 Haemonchus placei
AGGCGAGCTCGTAAAAACGGCAGGAGAAAGGCGTTTAGTGAGGAGCGCTTACGTGTTAAAGAACCAGGGGAGATATTATTAGCATGAAAAACTGGAAAAGAGGAAATTTTGACAAAAAAAAAACTAAGAAGGGGAGGGGGAACTGAATATTCAAACGCATACCAAACAGAAAGGACCGAAAGTGAAGAAAGAAAAAGCAGAGAAATGGAAAACCTATTAATGAAAGCAAAGGAGTAATGACTCACACCATGAGCGTAACCATAAACAGCCCAACTGATCAGATCCGCGGCCATGGGGAGGATCCTGTTCACTGGCTTCCTCCCCATAGCCACCGATCAAACCGGATTCACCCATCCCTGCCCAGCCTCCGCGTGACACGAAAGTCATGTGAACATGGTTTTTTGCCCAGTGACTTATTCACGTAAGATCATTGGCAATTCAGAACTTCAGTGAAAATGAAAGCATGCGACATTTGCTGTGAAAGGCTCAATACAATGGCGAAATATAAAAATAAATTCACCCAAGGGAAGGTGGGGCAAAGTCTAAAAAAACAGCCCTCGTACGCCAAGTGCGATCGATCTCCTTGCGGCAGCTTCATGTTTTTTTTATAGCATCGAATAATTGGAGTAAGAAATGCTTGAAGGTGTATCTCAGGATGGAGTTTGAAGCTGGTCAATTATTCTAAAATAGTAGGATCTCATGACCGAATAGAGAATCACACTGAAAAATAACAACTACGACGTGCAAATGAAGTATTGCTCTCTCAGAAAGAAGATGGGTTGAAAAAGAAGAAAGCAAATGCCAATTATCTTCTCTAACTGCTTGATACAATAAAATAAAAACAATAATACAAAAATCGCAGAAGGAGCAGTCTGCGGGTAGTAATTATTACATAAAAAGGTTTTCGAAGAAAAGTGTAGCAGTGGCCGCTTTCATAGTCCACGATTCGGCCCGCGAGCGAGCGAGGGACCGGAGGACTACTCCTCTGGCGATCGACCAAGATTCAGTTGTGAACAAGGGGCAAGCGCCGCTCCCTGTCGCTCGCGGGTAGAATCGTGGACCATGAGAGCAGCGACTAAGAACGCAAGTTTTGGAACCCCAATAATTTTACCATCGAATTAGGATCGAGCCGAGCTGTGCGCAATAAAATCAGAAGAGTAGTCTATACCCTGAACAAGTTAGCGACTGAGAAAAAAGCAGGAAGGGAGACATAAAAATACTGCTACTACAGGGATAGAGACTTCTACAAAGGAGACAACTGAGGCTAACAGCCCCACCCTTGTTCGCCTGGGTGTATACGACGCGTATGTGCACCCCATCCACACGTTCACACCTCAACGAAGAGATGCTCTTTGCCTCTGTGATTTTTAATGGTAATTATTATTAACAAGAAGAGCACCGTTGATATTATCCATCAAAATGCACGGCTTTGAGAACAGTAAAAACTGTTAAGTATTCAGATCAGACCATAAGGAATCTGCAAGTGATCGCCAATTAGAATGAAGTCGAATCGATCGAGTGAGGCGATCTTTCCGATTAAAAAGACGTCGTGAATCTCGTTCTATTGGGACTGATGACCGTGGTTTGCTATTAGTCCAGCGGCTAATTTTTTTGCGCGATCTCCTTAGCAATAAGATCCTGCTTCCCGAATAGAAAGTCATATTACCATTGCACTTACTATGCCTCCTTCAAGAACGAGCTTCGTAATAGACTAATAGGTGTATTTCCGAAAAAAGATACGAATAATAAACTCCATTGACAAAAGACTGATATATCTGGAATAGAATCGGATTTTCCTATTTCCAAGAGCTAAAAGACTTGTCTACCCAAAATAGATTGGAGAAATGGATCATCCTACAGAAGCGGCGTTTTCGAACCACTCATGCTCATACTAGAAATTCCATTTCATGCATTGAACACAACGACCGCCGAAAATTAAGGAGGAGCTTTCAAGTGAGATATCGGAAAGTAAGACAAAATCACATTGAAATCTTTAAAAACCTTTGAACCAATCATCCAATGAATATACCTATTCAAGAATATAAGTGATCGTACGCAGCAAAAGCAAACTTCTAGAAGGAAAAAGGAGAAAAATTCATTGGAATAGATAAAATGTGAAACGATCGCAGCACTGACGAAAATTTCTGATTAGAAAATTGTAAAAATGATTATCAAGTTATTGTATTCAGGTATACAGTAAGGTGATGATGAAGCTTTAATATGGAGTAAAACATACACATGAAAATATCGAATGAAAGTAAACAACCGGCAGTTGACACCCTATGTTGAACGCAATGTGACCAATAACTGGTGTCCCGTCAAGTGAGATTACGGTATACAAATTGAGAGATCTTACAAGGAGCACCTATATCTACTCTTCATGCACAACGCCAAGCGACTTAACAATGACGGCGTTTGCCGATGAACGTCGTCCTATGGACGAGTTGCTGCCAATTGAAAGTCGAGCCAAAGAGGGACGACCGAAGTCACCGCTTAACCGGCCTATCGAAGATGTTGATGGCGTTAGAAGTGACTCGTTGTCGTCGTCATCCAAACGATGATGCATCTGTTGTATTTCTCTCGAAACAAATCGATCACCGACTAGATTGATCAGCTCTCCGCACATCGTACGGTACTCGGCATCTACTCCGCGTGCCTGACAAAGAATCAATTGAAAATTATAAATAAATGGAAGCAAAACAACAGAAAATTTCAAAAGCTCTTTTGGCCATCAACGTTCCAATGAATTCAGAATCGCGACAAAAAATCGAAATTATCAGTCAAAACCCCACGTGACTAGCTGGGGAACTGGTTCCTCGACCCGTTAGCCCAGTCGAATAACTCACAGCTTCCAACGATGTACTTGAATCGCACACACCAGAAAAACCAAAACATTCGTACAACTTTGTAGCAATTATCACCATAAGTCACTACAACAAAAGCCGAGCATGCGCGTGTGGAACGACAGCGGTCAGATAAATATTCAGTCTCAAGATCAAAAGTTGAATATTGTACGAAGAATTCGTCATCCTCACGATTACAACGCATGGGTGTGCTTAAGTGACGATTCCTTACACAGCGATAAGTTCTAGACAAGCTTCTAATGAAAACTGCTCTTCTAGATCGCGAAGATAGTATGTCGAGAATATCTTAAAAGAATTCTTACCCGGTCATTCGAATTACTGGAGGCAAGAAACAGAGAAAGAGAAAAACTGTGAATGGAAGCCCGTAAGAATGAGCACCTCCAACATTCGGGAGGTGTATCCACTTAATCATTGTCTCTTCTCAGACCCGCTCGGACGGCCTAATATTTTAAACAAGACCAAACCATACTGCAACCTATGTTGTAACATTCATTGCATTACTCTAGGCATGTTTCACCAAGAAAGCAAAAAGGTTTATTATCCAAAAGATTCTGGCAGGTATCTTCCATTACCTTGCTCTCTTACTGATTAATCCGATGACTGATCCTGTAATTGAAATCGGTTTACTAAAAAATTTGCTTTGACCAGCGTTCCATTCCTTAACACCTACTCGAAAAAAATTCACGGAGGTTTAAGAATAAGCTTATTGGAACGAAATTACTAATTAATTATTATAGATTAATTGAAATCGTCCTGAATGAATCTGCTCAAGAGATAGTTTTGAAAAAATTCAATGACGGAATGATCTTTGAATAAGCTTAGATAGGCTACTAAAACTGAGGAGAGGTTTGACAGAGATACCACTGTTAGGGGCTCCGTTTGCTCGAAATTATTCCTTGAAACTACCCATAGACAAAGAAATAGACAATTTTTCATCAGAAACTACAACTATGTGGTTTACAGACGCTGATAGACCTTTTCATTGTTTTATTCGTAGACTTATTCACTACTGCCCTAACAGCGCTGCTTTGATATTGACGTTCTTTTGTTTATATTTAGTGAACCAGTGAAAGTGCGAATAATACTTTTCATGTCAAGCCTTTTGTTTCTTAACATTAGGCACGAGTTTCAACAATATTTCGACATGAATTGTGTTAAGAACAAGCTATGTGATTACATGCCATTGAAATGAAAGATTCGAAGTATCTATGCATCCATAGAACCCATACAGCACAGTTTGCAACTAATGAAGGCAATTTTTTCCAATTGTGAGCTTATTAATAAGAGCAAATATGTTCTGACGCGAAAATTCCGGTATACATGTAAGAACTTTCAGTTTTACCTCACTAACTGAGGCCAAAATAAGCAACATACAAACTGTTCGGTTTTCCGAAAAGTTATAAACTCACAAAGTTATTGATACCACGTCCGTAGAAAAGTCGTGCTACCGACTCGTCGATGGCGTCGTCAGCAGGTGATGACCCTGATGGGCGAAATTGACGCTTGTAGCGATGGGATGGTGGAAGCTCTAGGAAAATATGGGCCTTCATTCAAAATTGATGCCTCTATATTGCTAGGGTAATGATACTATTTTCGATTAATTAGATATTATCATAAAACAAAAAACAAACAATAAACAATAAATAATAACAACAATAAACAAGCAAGTAAAAAAAAGAAGACAAAAACAGCTGTGTTGCTTCAACATTTACTATCATGAATCCAATCATAAAACAAAATTGTGAGGCACCCTGAGGTTCCAATTCGAACGCTTCCACAATGCATTACTTATGTATTTTAGGGTATTTTAATAATAAATGTACAAAAGCGAATTCAACAGAAATCCAAAATAAACTAACCACCAAACTGATCATTGATATACTGAACGGCCATTTCGGAGAACTGCTCCTCGTCTGATGGTATGGGCAGCCATTTGGAACTAACAACATCGCCTCTTTCAGGATGCTCAGGCCAGAGCATCGCTGCTAATTCAGTTACAGCTGCCCAGATTAAAGTTCTAAACCGATTCATCTCACTAACATCTAGCAGCAACGATCATCAGTTCACAAGAAGAGTAAATATGAAAGGATTAGTGAAAATATAAACGTTAAGTATAGTAAAGGATGATATGTCCTCAAAGTATTTCGGCTTCCTTAATCCCTGAAGATGTGTTTTGTTCTTATAGTTCTTTTTCCGAGTCAGCTTGGCAATTTTTTTTNTTTTTTTTACGTTGAAAAGTTTTTAGAATGCTAACATTCGGACTTTATCACGAGTACCATTACCATTTGCGTTCACATATCCAACATATGGAGATCTGGAAAGCGACTCACTTTTTGTTATCCAAAAGGTCCCGTTCATCTTCAGTCTCAACAAGCTCATCATCGCTACATGTTGGAGCAGACACAAGGTGGTCATAAATTGGACGCACGAATCCTTCCGACGCCAGGAAGTTCCACACAACCTTTGAGTACAGGCGACACTGGAATTTCAAAGAACATTTTATTCTTTTCTATGAAGATGGAAGAATTGACGTACCATTTTCTCCATCCACTCCGGAGAGTCAAACTTGTTCGTGAGCTCCGCATGGTGCTGTCGTTCAATCGCCTCAGGCGTCGCTGGAGAAATTCCTTGAGGTGGAGGCTTTCGAGGAGTGTCCGCGACTGAAAACCATAAAATAAAGAGAGATTTCAGTAACAAAGTAAAAATAATCTAGTGACATGCTAGCATCTATGACAGAGAGTGACTAAATGAACTGCAAAATTTTATGAAGTAGTCTTGGCGCTCTTGCCATTAAATCAACCACGACATCGATTCCTTAGATTAACAACCGACCGTGCTTCAAGGGAAAATCTGCAGGGACCTGATCAGTCGAGCCAAGCTTGTCGAACAGGGAGTAGGGCTGTAAAAGCAAGAGTAGAAGTCAGATATCACATTTTGCTTAAAATTGAAAGTCTTACAGGGCTCACCTTTTCCACTGATAACAGATCTTCAAATGTGTCATTCTGTGATAAATTAAGATCCGTCGCTGACGCGATCCCAACCTTCTCGACTGATGGCGATTTGACTTTCAGTGACGCTGTAACTATTTCAATATACATAAAGACAGGTGTCATCTTAACTGTGAACCCAAATAGGTGCTGATACCTCCTTGGGAAAAACCTTTTTATCGACCATAAAGAACAATGATATGTGGATATCGATGTAATATAACAATATGATACAATTGCTCTTAACACCTGCTTTACTACTTTTAAAAAGTAACAAAAATAGGTAACTAAAACGTTGTAAGGGAAAGGTAAGAAGTGGAGGATGAAGATTTCACTTCATAGACTACCGTTCGGACCGAACAGCTTACGCCTGACTTGCCACGCTTAAAATCTCTTACTACGCCTACCATTCTGCTTCCAGTCTTTCTCGCAAAAAACGGTTGTCATTAATGATGACAACGTTGCAACTTAATAGGTCAAATCCACCACAGATCGTTATAATCGGTGCATCAGCCACGGCTCCCACAGCGTTAACCCATTGACGACCATGCAGTCCACATGTGGACTGCACTTTTTCAGCCAGTGGGACCGTGCAGTCCACATGTGGACTGCAGTTGTATATTTTTTGCTTTATTCATCTATATTTTCACTTTCTTTTCAATTTTCTTCTCGAAACATTACACAGACCTAAATGAAACTACATACAGGGTGGGTCATAGAAAATCTTCTGATTTTGCAATTGTGAAGGTGTTTTTTCGAAGGAGTACATTATCTTGGTGAATTCTTCGTTCGCTGAATAGCTTCAAAAAATGAGATATTCCGGAAAGACTGTCGCCAATAGCATTTTTGCTGTTGTCGACCAAATGCAAAGCTCGTAAAAGTTCCCCGAAACGATTTCTGGTAATGATTTAACTCATAACTGAATAACAGCTAGAACGAGTGCCGATAAAGATCAATAATCACTCAATGTATGCTTTCTTACCAAACCCATTTGAAGGAATATTCCGGAAAACTTATGGATTTCTCTTATAAACTTCAAAAAATGGTCATGCTTAACCATAATATCCACATGTGGGCTGCAGTCGCGAGTGGACTAAAAGCGCGCCGGTCCCTCGCGGTGCTTTTCCCGCAAAACGTCATGGTCGTCAATGGGTTAATCTGCCTTACGTGAATGCACAATGCTGAAGTGAGCAAAGCGGTGAAGAAAACCTGGGGCGTTCAAATATGGTAGGGTTACTTGGAAATGCTTATGGTAGGTAGTTGGACCGGACTCCACCGAAACGCGGCTACAGTAGAGTGTTAGAAAAAGACTGAACTGGATCTTACCCTAGAAGAGGGGTAGGGGGGGGGGGGGGGGGGGGGGGNGGGGGGGGGGGGGGGGGGGGGGGGGCAGGGGTTGTGTATGAGTATGGAGGGGGCGGAGAATGTGTGAAATCAGCGTAATCTGAGTAAAAACAATCAGTCGAATTGGAATGAGCCATATTATTTAATTACACAGAACTTAAGCAGGGCTTCGCTTTCGGTGGCGAGGACGCGCACGAAATGTGTCAGTGTATGTGTTTCGGTGGAAGTTAGTAACTACTGTCTGTTCTTTTTTTCGAACCAAAGCTTTCAAACGTAAAAATGCAGGCCAACTTAGATACGAGAGAGAGAGGAGAACCCGGCGTCCGCGGCTTATCCGAGTTGTAGTAGGATATAAGAGCTGTAAGGAATCCAAACAAAGGCTATCCAAAGAAACCATTTACAATCGTTTTATATATCTGGCTCAAGTGACCCCGACGTTCACAATAGTTCAAGGGGCATACACCTTCCGAACTTTGCAAGTAAACTGGACAGCACGAAGCACTAAACATTAAAGGAGAAACAGTATGCAATTGAGTTCTGAGGTACTTACCTACTTGCTCGTCGATTTCACGCAGTTTTTCATCTGTGACTGCCATCACTGTTTCTGATTTCACGATTGTTTCCACCTGAAACAGTACCATTGAACAATGACCACTACTCGGAAGAAGTTTCCTCTGCTCTTCCTTCATATGATTCCCAGTACTTTTGCAGGTTTGCAGAGATGGTAGTATCAATTCTCACTGAACTCATGAGCTCGTTTCGATTTGGGGCAACCTTCAATAAGTACGTCCAAGTCACGATTTCCAGCAAAGTTAATAATAATAAGGCGCTGTTCTAAAAAAAGGGAAGGGGTTTGCTTATAGAGACGGCTAGACACGCTTGAAAAATGTTAGACAAAATTCTTCAGATAAAAATGTCAGAAGCCCAGGAAAGCGAAGCACATCTAGCTTCTAATTTTAGAGTCCACAGTGAATGGAGTAGTTAATGTCTCGAACGAAACTATTCAGGACTCTATTAAAAAGAAAAAAGACAGTTACGAATCAACAGTACATGATTGCACTCACCAGTGAACTGTTTAGGTTTTCTTCTAGCAACACTTTAGATCGAGGTGATAACGAAGCAGGCATTTTCGTGGTAAACCGGCTTGAATAAGTCATAAGCATAAAAAATAAAAAGATTTTGTTCAAGCAAGATACTTACTCTTGCATAGTACGTGGCGACATTGACACTGAAGAAATGGAATCCTCCAACAGGGAATCGCTCAATTGGTAGCGTCCAACTACCCTTGACAAGGATGGACGTCGTGGTGAAGCCGTTTCTGTCATGAACTGCATTATGGATGTGGACAAACTGTCGCATAGTTCGCTACGGTTCAAGTCCTGAAACTGTGATATCTCTCACTTTGTAAGGATGTGCCTGTACTGCTTACCACACTCGGTCGACCATCAGTGGTGGGTTCCATCAAGAAGATCTCATTTACGCTCTTGCCACACTCAGCATTATCAGGGCAGAGCTTGGAACTTTCATGCCATGCCTCACTAAATATTACGCTGTTACACGAAAAAGTAATGCTAGAACTATAAAAAGAAAAGTCCACAGTAGGATCCGACCAATAGGCCAGGTATTTCATAAGGGCTAACAATGTCACATACTAAAAGCGCCTTACAACAGTGCTACTTTCGAAGGCTATGCCATAAAAAAATTGAGTAAGCAGACAACTCTAAGCCGTTTCCAGCGAAAG
The DNA here is from genome assembly GCA_900617895.1 of Haemonchus placei. Taxonomy (NCBI): domain Eukaryota; kingdom Metazoa; phylum Nematoda; class Chromadorea; order Rhabditida; family Trichostrongylidae; genus Haemonchus; species Haemonchus placei. Next base: position 61,344 of record UZAF01016514.1, read on the forward strand.
GGTCTGAAATGGCTCATCTTGGGCAATCAAAACCCAGCCCCCAAAGGAGATGCAAGGTTCCAATCATCCTCCATCAAAAACAGAGATTCACCCTCTGCCCGCCTGACACCGAANAAATTCTCGATATCAATAGTCACAAAGAACGGGTCAAAGCAAAAACCGAGAGAAATCTCACCTAGTATCACCGCAGCTTTTGGAGGATTGCGAACGAGTTTCTTTCGAGTCTTTTTGCTCGTCTCTATCTTCGATTGAGCTTTTTTCTTCTACACTGGTAGATTTCGACAGGCTCTGTTGATCTTCGACGACACCGACACCTTCATACGTCCCAGCTCGCTCCTCTGCAAGGTTCACCGGACTGCTAAACTTAGTTGATGTAGGACCGAACTCTTCGGTTAGCGATTTCCTCCCTTCTTCTTTGTCAATGACACCGTCATTCTCAAGTACAGAAAGATCGAGCTTCTCAATTGCAGCCGCACGTTCTGGTTCGTTGTTCGCTTGATCACCGCTCGCAACAGTTTGATCCCGGTTTTGTTTAGTTTCTTCTCTGCGCCCAATAAGATCCTCTTCTAGCGTACTCTGCTCAATTTCCTCATCCAATCCCACCTTTGGTGATGGCTGCTCATCATCTGTGAGCCACTCACTTTTCTCTTCTAGTCGTTCCAGCTCCGTTTCTATTTCTGAAGAACATTTGAATAAGTCATAAGTTGAATGAGTAACAGATTTCCATAATACTCCAATTGCTCAGATTCAAAAGAAATATTGAGTTAGCTCTTATTTGACATGAGTTGGATAATTTCCTGCAAAAATATTAGAAATGAAGAAAGTGACAAAAATGGATATAAGCGCGATTTCAAAGTGAGAATTTATGCTTATTACCACTCTTTCAAACAAACATTTATCTCATATCTCTTGCTCTAGGAGAGTTACAGTGAACGTTGCCATTTTAACCGCCTCCATTAATAAATATATCGAAAATTCGAAAGCAGCAAATGAGAACCAGTTTAGAAGGCAGAAAGAGAAGTGGCAAAAGGTTTCCAGCAGAATTTGCAGAGTTTAGAGCCGTCCCAGGCGACATAATGGGAAACCAAAATGGCTCCAATCAGAAAGATATACTAAAATTTTACACTTTATTCCTGGAGGGTCCTCTCTCACAGCGACGGGTAGTCGGCATCAGCTACCAGGAGATGAACATCATCCCCTTACCAGGACAACGACATCAGCGCTTTGGATGTCGTTTCCAAACATCATAGACTCCACAACAAGTGTCGAAATAATGGGAGAGCCATTGGTTCCGGCGTCATGTATTTGAAGAGCTTGCGAAGTTTTTGAAGGGCTCCTTTGTTTAATGCAATCTCATGAGTAAAAACATCAGGTATGAAAGGAGTCTACCAATATTGGTCCTTATCCTCACGTTTCAAGAACAACATGCGCACACATACGCTTCTTTCAACGCATAGTACTCGAATGTTCGTATGCCGCTCACATGCACCGTACAATTTGAGATTACGAATTTTTCGGAAATTACTATGTGGGAGAACAGTCGATGCAATTCTGAACTGTTCGAATCATGCCCGAACAGGCAATTGACTAGTCGTTCGCTCCAAAATGATTCTTCCAATCTCACTATATAAATTATGAATTTCGCCCAAGATTGGGAAAACTCCCTTCGGGTTGTGTACACCGTGTACACAACAGATAAAGATAAATCTAAAAACAGCTATATCCTTTCACTGGGCACGGTCTACGATTTACAGAAAGGAGATAGTGGAATCAACGTACTGTCTGAACCTTGTGTATGGGACAGATCCAGGATAAAAGCGTCGTTAAGATCGATCTTCTGCGTCGAAGATTCCCGACTTGGATTCCCAACTGGAGAACCGGATGGAGTCATTTCCCATTGGGTTTTTTCGAGCTCTGGATCTTCCTAAACCGTGCTGTTAGGCAATTGCAGCGAATTTTCAAATTTTCAAGGAAAAGTTAAATGCTACTCTTCTCGCCTTACCACTCACCTGATATTTTCGAGTCATCACTGACTCCTTATAAACAAAACGCCTCAGGGTTACGACGGGCACCTCTCCATCGTCGTTGACAGAGGCTGTTTCCGGAAACTGATCCGAGTTTTCAGAGTTCTCCGCCAACATGTCACTGTGAGGTTCGGTCCTCGTCACGAACTGATAATTTGGTATGTCATCATCGTCGGTTGGCTGATAATCGGCACCGTCCTCAGTCGGTTCATCTGGGCTACCAAAAAATAATCGCAATCGGGAAAAATCCTTGGGAGGGCGAACCACAGCTGAAACTTCCTTCTGACCTGACGGCTGAGAAACAAGATCCTGTTGACAGAATGCGTCTGAAAGTGCGACCTCTGTTGACGCGCCTATGAGAGTACTAGGCAAAGACCGTGCTTCATCAGCACCACTAGGCTTACGCTCTTGAGTTTCATCATCAAGCTCAGGCTGCTCAGCCTTCGACGATATTTGACCCTTTATAGAGTGATCCTCTTCTTTGGCTCTAGCAGATGAGTCGGTAGTGACATTGGCCTCTCCAGCATGATGGCCATCATTGGTCATTTTCTCATCAGGTACAGCTTCCACAACTGTCTCTAAACCTGGACCATCATCAGCTACTTTCTGCGATTTAACGCTATCCAGAACAGCCTCCTGAAAATAGTAAGCATTAAGAGTCTTGTGCTGGATATATCCTTCATAACAACTTCTTACATCTATAATGCTCTGAATCTTCTGGTTGACATCGTCATGTTCGGATGTCGTGTCCACCTTGGACACGATGTGTCTAGAGAGCATAGCTAGTGTTTCAGCTGTATCCAATGTACGACGAGACGGTTGTTGAAGGTCACCTTGAAAATTTTTCATCGACAATCAAAATTCGGAAGAGAAAGAGCTAACATCACGAATTCGGAAAAGAGAGAGAGAGCGATTTTCACCTGTCTTTTTACCGGGAGACATTCCTGGACTCTTGTCCTCCATATCCGATTTGTACAAAGTAGCCTCAGAGCTCGATGAGGCAGGCCTTTCCTCCTTAAATGAACCAGAAAGAATGAGCAACAACGCCAGCGGCAAAATGAAAAACATTTGAGACGTATAATTCCATTATACTTCTAGAGCACTTCAAGAAACAAGAAAGTCAGCTCAACGCTATGAAACAACCGATGCGAATTTTAGTAGAACAGCAGTGAAGTAAATACGAAATCTGAAGAACTGCAGCCTGTCTTACATCGTCATCAAAATGCGACAGCGAATCTTCATAAACCGTTGACTGCGAAAGAGTCCGAGATATCCCCTCATCTGCTTGCTCCTAAACGAATGAATAACGGACTCTCCCTCAGTATAATCTTAGAAAAAGGTTCCTGTGGTAGGTAAGTACTAAGGTAGACAGCTGAAAGGTAGAGATTGTCGGACAAAATAATAGCAAAAATGTTACCTCGTCAAAATGAGTCAGCATTCCGCTAGAATGATTTTTACTGCTTTGATCCGATACTGCAACCTCATCGATGAAGTGCTCTTGGGACAACTGACTGAAATCCAAAGGAGCAACGCCTTCACGACGAGGCGATGGAGTTTTTAGAGGTGAAGTCAACATTTCTGGAAGAAAAACTACGTAGTCCAACATCTATGAGCTTAAATCGTAGTTGGCACAATGAATGTAGCTTGAAATTCCATAAAAACCATACCATTGTAACCTTCGGTAGAAATCTTTTCAAGATGACTGATCAGATTTGTGCGCTCAGCGATGACCCGATCATACTTAACAAGCTGAACTGCTATTGACTTTTTCGTCCTGCAAGTTATTTTTGCTTTTTTACGCGATTAATGAAGCCGTCTGTCCCACAGAGGGTCTGATTCAATAGACATTTCATAAATTAGGCAACCATGACGAGTTAACATCCTACTTTTGTTCGATGTCTTTCGATCTCTCCTCGAAACTCTTGTTCAGCATTTCAGCTTGCTCTCTTCGAGCCTCCAAGTTACGTCGCATGGCACGCGCACTCAAATCTCCACCACCATCATTAACTGCAAACAATGCCCGAAATCGAGAATGTGATGTGTAAACCTAAGCTGCATTTTATGGCCTTGAAATTCATCAATACTTTCAGAGTTGATCGATGGGAACATTGATAAACTTCAAGACCTCATCACAATTCAGTGAGGGTTAAAAGCCCAAATAGTGAAGAAGGAACACTTACCACTGTCATTCAGAGCTTTTGTATCTATTCGTACCGAGTCACTGCCCTTACTTGGTGCATTTCGCTTATGTGCTGCGACAGTAACAGATTTTCTGGACGAAATCTCTCTAAAACAAAGATGTAAAACAATGATTAGAAACGAAGGTAGTGTGAGCGAGGAAAATCCGTCAGGATAACAGAGACTAAGCAAAATATGAATGAAACCTGCTTGTGCAAGCTATGCGAGGAGGCCTACGAAGAGCAGTCCTGGGGGAATAGTTATAGCTGACTGTGAGCTCAAGAGAAATACCTCTGTCGATCTGGAGCATCCAAATTCAGAAGCTGTTTGATGGTATTACTACACTCCTCAGTAGCATCGCAAACCTTTTGCTGTCGATGTTTGATTATCATGAGAAATTCTCTCTGAACAGAAACTGTTAGTGTCCTCTACGAGCTTATAAATTTTGAGTGAGTTGTGACAATTTTCTGATCTTATGAAAAAATTGGTGTAAGGAGGATGGCCGATTGAGGAAAAAATATTTTTCCGGAACTGAGTGAAACAGAGGGAAAAGGGTAGGGAAAGGAAACTAACCGGCGTGAATCTCTGAGTTAGCAACAACTCAGCATCCTCAACAGCCTTTTCATGCTCTGCGTTCGCAGCACCAATCGAATTATCAAATTCCGCCACCGAGGCTTGAGAACCAGCTAATCTAGAAAGAAATGGAGTCCTTCTAAGTAATGAGTTTCATTCGAGAGAACCGAGCGTTCCAAAAATGACGCATTTAAATGAAATGATGGAATATGACGATCGAGTAGCTAGTTATTCAGAAATCGGCGTTGTGCAATCGGCAAGAACCATACTTTTTTCTCAGGCGGAGAATAACAAGTTGAAGACTATGGAGATGTTTATGCATGCGAACGTATGATTGTACATGAACCCTTCGATCCTCCCTTTCTTCTGCAACGAAAATGTTCCAGTTTACTGATCATGAAGTAAATATTTCAGATAAAAACCTTTCAATACTAACCTTCACTAAGAACGACGTGTTTGTTGTCAGTCGAACTGAAGTGAATCTGCTGGGGGATCGTCCTTGTTACTGCATTTACAGAGACAGCACTGTAAAGAAACGATTTGCGGGAACTAAACCATTAGTTGAACAATAAAATGTTTTGCTAGAAAAATAAAGGCTCACAATCCAGCACCCGAAAATGATGGATCCGAAGGGAAGTACGCTTAATTTTTTTTTNTTTTTTTTTCATGGAAAGAAAAGTTTATTTCAGGTATACACTGAACTATAATTGCCAAAAAAGGGCTACAGATCTTATGCTTTTGAGTCGTCACATGCTGAAAATGCAAAATAACTGTTACCTGGTTTGCTCATGAGAACAAGCCGTTTCGTTTTCATAGGCCACTGGTGACCTATCCTGAAGAATGAATGAGTCCAAAAGCGCGTCAATATCAGCATTTTTGTTTTGCTGAAAAATGCATGACGAACCTACGCTTCGAGGGAATCGCAAGCATTAGTCAACGCCTTTATCAAGAATTCACTGCGGTGGTACCTGATCAGTTCGTATTTTCTCTTCAACTTCCTTGGCGAGACACCGAGATGCGTCTAAATGTAACTGAGTTTTCTCCACTCGTTCTGCATAGGCCAGCTCAGCAGCCATACTAAAAATTACCTCAACTCAAATTCTGAAAGTATGCAGACCGAAGAAAACGGATGATTTTTTCAATTTCTTAAATTAGAGAGGAACGAAGTGATGAATGCAGAAGCATACTCATTTGATAGGAAAAGCAAAATGGGTATATTAATTGGTGCACGAAACATACCTTGCACTAAGCGCCTTGGGTAACGAAATCTCCGTATTCTTCATTCGCTTATTCTGAAAACCAAACAAATTTGCACAGGGACTTGGGAAACACGATGATACGAGGAGCGCATTACCTCCGAAGACGGAGATTCGACGGTGTTTTCGAAAGCTTTACCCCTTTCACCGGGCGCCTGTCCACTACTGAGACCTAGTGTTACGTCTGACATTGCGGTAGTTGTGTTTCCAAACTTGGAAAAGTCAATACCCGCAGGTAACGAATGACGTGATAACGACGGTAGCTCTGGAAATATGATAGGGGTAAAAGAAACTTCAACAAGGATTATCGAATAATAAAGGCCATGAATATCATAATTTATTATTCGATGCTACTTTTCACCTTCTCTCATTTGCTTAAGTCTCTCAAGCTGACCAGGATCAATTGTTTGGCGATTATCATTGAATGGTGGAATTTCCACAGAGTCAAGCGGAGGCAGACCCAAACGAATAGGTTTACTGAAATGACACATAGCAGAATAGTAATGAATACGGGTGCAGAAAGTATTATTAAACAGATGATAAGGTGTTTGAAGTTTACCCACGTTTTACTTTACTTCGCCTGCAACTGTAAACGAATATGAGCACGGGCCACGCAGAAGGTTACTATGTGAGTTCATTTGGGTGAAATTCAATCATCTAAACTCGGTCGAGTACTAAATGGGACGGGGAAGATTTCTACGAGGAAATCAAGTAATCTGACCGATATCGCAATAGCAAAAATGTTTAACTCTCCTGCAGGAGAAGGCTGGCCTTCTATAGCCCGCCTGTTATTTTCTCCTTCCACATAAACAATCATAACCTCGATGCAAATTGACTGTAGTATAGCGAAGACATTGACCAGGCTCCGAAAAAACACAAACCTCAGGACATCTCTAGCTTGTTTGATAGCAATGTCTAGATTACTAGAAATTCTATCAAACACAGCCAATTGCGCTTCGGTTCTCTCTTTGATAGAAACACTTCGATCTAATGGAGAATGCACAGCAGATATGCTCTCTGAAAACAGAATGTACGCAAGAAGTGATAAAAAATCAAAGCATCAAAACCTTTGCCGGCGATCAAGGAAAATTGTGGTCTTGAAGCAGGAGGTGAGAACTGGTGTACAGTCCCTGAGTTGTAGGGGTTCGAGAAATTGCTGAAAAAACTATTTCAGGAGGCCAATAAAATGCAATGGTCCGTATTACCTTTCCTCGCGTCGTGAAATACGTAGATGCGTCATTGGAGTGTAAAAGACATCATTGAGACTGCCATAGTTTTCAGGAGTTGCAGCATTTTGAGGATCTGAGCAGGTAATCAAGGTATGTAAAATGAACCTAAGTATAATTGTAAAATGAAGAATAAATTAGATCATATACGAATGCATATGCATCAGTTGCAGTGGCTTTAAGGTGCACATGGTCTGAAANAAATGGAACCAGGTCATCAAAACAACTATGAATCAACCTCCCATCTCGACTTTAATCATTTGATGCCGTACCTATTCGACGAAGCAGAGCTCTCATCCCGTAGGAAAGTGGAAAACGTGGCGAATAGCAAAACGGGACCCATTAACTTCTTCTAGCTTGTTCAATGATAATCCATTTAGTTCGAAGAAGAACGAATGGCAGTCTTATGGTGGCAATCTACTGGGCCACACCGAATTAGCAAAGTAAAATGAGTTGAAACTTATCCAAAAACTCGAGAAATCCAGCAACTTGGGAAGCTATTTTCCAAATCAAAAAACCTGCATTACTCAATGATGGTTGCATGCAGAGTAAGTTAGTTGAAAAATGAACTTCAGGGAACTTCAGGGAAGAAAGAAAATAAACCTTCGTTGTTGGAAGGTGTGACTACATCTTTGTGTGTTGATGGGATCTTACAACCAACCGCACCCATTTTCATCACATCAGAGTCTTCTTCTGGCGCAGGATTATTGAGAACAGTGTGAAGGTCAGANCCGCACCCATTTTCATCACATCAGAGTCTTCTTCTGGCGCAGGATTATTGAGAACAGTGTGAAGGTCAGAAGAATCCTATAAACATTAAGTGGAAATGAAATAAAGTGATAGAACTACGAAAAACTAGACAGACTTAATAAAGTGACCACAAAAAGAAGAGCTCCCACTGAAGATACCTTTCTCAACCGTTTCCAATCTTCTGACGTTGGTGAGGCATTAGTTCGACGAATCGGCTGCTCTATAATTCGGATGTTTTCCTTAGAGAGAAGCGATTCCTCTCTAGAGTTCCTCACATGGTTGCCGTCAGGCTGAAAACAACGGCCATGAGCAATTCGCTTTAAATACATTGACATTAACTGGAATAACTATGTACAACAAACCCTATCATACACAAACGGCCCCTTAGTATAAAACTCGACTATCCATGGCTCATTCTTTCGACTCTTGGGCGTTGTGTGGTTAGACTTGGTAGGACTATACTTGTTGTCCTTTGACATCAACACGGCCATGGATTTAGAAGGGCTGTGCACTTCAAAGATGAACTTATCGTCAGTTTGGAAACCAGTCAATCAAGTCCAACTCACTTTGATTATATCTCTGCATGCGTTCCGATTGCTTTTGAACAATTCTATGAGAATCACGATTATGCGGAAGCGAGGTGGTTCGAACACGGTTAATCTGCGATCGTTCTTTTACAGGCGATATTCGCGAATACATTGTGGTATGGTTATGCTCTAAATTATTGAAATAAAAAGAAATTGAAATGGTAGTTATACAGAAATGGAGACATCAAAAAGATCAAAAAAAGTAGCGCCTCTAGAGCGAAGGTAAGATTGGTAGGCAAGAGGTAAGACTGAGTTTTTGCAGGAGTACTGATTTTTTCAAAAAATAGTATGATTCATCAAAGCTTGATTTTACTCAGAGTTCCATTGCTGCATTTATAGTTAACAGATCATGAAAATTGTGTAAGATGAACCATGAAACCTTGTAGAAGAGCTACAGAGATACCATAATGGCGTAGTTGCACAGAAGCACAAAATTGTAAGCATCTCTGAGGAAAACTCACTAGATGGTGAGCTAGAAGATCTAGTTGGTGAACGGCTGCTCTCTTTTGATTTGTTGAGGCTGCAACAAAATATTAGCAGAAGAAATTAACATTCTCTTGCTTTTGCTCACACATTATCGGAAATTGACGTGATTCATTCGTAGAAATTCATTGACTGTGATTTGGTCCTAGATAGTGAACAAATAAATAAATAGAAAGAACTAAGAGTATTTCTATTTTGCTCCGGCATAACTTTTTCGTCGGAAAAAGAGAAACAATCATTAGTTCTGAGCAACTTAGTGCAATGATGCCCAAGATTCTAAACAAAGAGGCTTGAGAAGCTTTTGAGCTTCATTTGTTCTGGGGAAAAAAGAGGGAAAAGTTCGCAATAGAAGAAAAACTAATTAAGGTTCCCAGTGAATATCCAAAAAAGGTTTTCGGAATAACCGAAATCGGAATCATGTAGACTGATCGCTTCTTAACTTTGATACTAGATAGAAGGTCAAAGTGAAGCATCCGTGTAATTGCTTGGAACCTAAATACTCAAAAAATAAAATTCGAACACCAACCTCCGTCGATGAAACATGATATCGGCTGGATATAAAACAGATTTCGGTTCTCCAGCCTTTTCCCACTGGTAACGTTCACAATGTGGAGAGCGAGAACGGTCTGAATAAAACTGATCTGATAAGCAGCTCAAGTTATAACTACGAAGAGCTCATACTGCTAATTGCGTAGCTGGAAGCAAATAAACAACAAACAACGAAAACAATGAACTCGAAGACAACCTATACCTGGACGTGATGGGTTGCGAGACGGCGAGAAGTTCGCCTAAAACAGTGAACATCACCTCTATGGATTCAAGAAAACTACGATATCTCATTTCTGCGTCATCAGCTATGCATACACCTAGCTCCAGAAGTAGCACTCAAAATGAACTTAAATGTGTCGGACAACACTCACATACAATTTCATTCCGTTTCCCCCTTTACAAGCAAGCTCTTAAAAAATTGCCATAAGTGAGTTTTAGCTAAAATCCATGATTTGGAACACTGATTACCTTCTTCTCCATTGTTTACGACCAAGCTTCGAGTCCTTTGCAACGCTGAGCAATGAAGAAGGCACTTTGCTGGGATGTAATTCGAGCACTATTAGTTTGGAAAACTTTTCAAGAAGTTCCTTAATAACAAATAGAAAAGGAAGGGAAGAGCTACTACTCAGGCGAGTGACATCCAGATGAAGCACCGCGAACCGGTGGCAATATTTTTTTGACTGTTCAGAATTCGCGCGCACCCAAACTCTTTTCCGCAATTGCGGCACACAGCAGATGACGGATTTTAATGGTTAAGTTGGATTAAACAACCGCCCGTAAATTGTTTTCTAGATTTCATCGAAAATTCACTACAAAACTTTTGTGTGGTACTTACCAAGAGTTTGAATGTGCGATAGTTTCCGAGATGTAGTCTTTGAGTTCCGGCTCCTACTTGAACACAACCTCAGAGCATCTGGATTGACGGCGGCACGGGAAAACTGACATATCTACGAAACCCTTTCTCCTACAATCTGTTCGCCAGTCCTTACCTAGTGGTATCCAGTTTTAACGATAGCTTGTTTTCGTGAAGCTGTTTCTGGGAGTATTTGACCTAAGTACTGACTTGAATCATCTGGTTCCCAAGGCGGTAACACGCAGGTAACTTTGTGACAACTCGCTGGATCAAGCGATTGAAGACGTGCGTTGCCTCAGATCATAAAAATTGGGTGAAGCCATTCGAAATCCGAGAGACCCGAAACGTCGACGAGCCCGCTTGTCGGGAAATATAACATATAATATATGTCTTGTAAATATTTTCTATAACAAACAAAAAAATGGTTGATGTCCGAACCACTGCTGTTCATTTATTCCACTCATTTATAGAAATTTCATTGAGCAACTGAAAATGTACTCTAACCACAGCTATATGTACAAACACATATCGCAAGCGATAAAATAATCTATGAAAATCTCATTCTCAAGAATCGTAATGTCCAGTTTTTTATATAACTCAAACATCGCTTCCACCACAAATTTTGAATCACATTTTATGGCTTTGAGCCGTTTGAACCACTTCAACTTGGAAATTGTGCGAAGAATGAGGGATTTTCACTATGACACAAGTTGGGCTCCCTGACACTTTTCTCGTTGTAGCTGATCGATCTGCAACGATATTCAATTTCATTTTTTGCAATCAAACCACAGTTTATATAAGGCGGAGTAGTCGATAACAAACAAGTTTGACCAATTTCCTGCCATTGTGAGGCATCGGCGCCTAACAGTGACATGAAATTGGTCGAGTAGACAGTAGACCAGTAGACATGTATGGAGGCAGTTGTCTAGTTGTTGAAGCTCGAGTCGAGTTCCAAAAACGGGATTGACTGATGCTAAGTTCTTTATCCTTCACCCTTTTCACGTAGGATCACCGCCGAAAGCGAGCATTACATGAATTTTCCTCATGCCTCTTGAATATTTAAAGACTTTCCAATCAAACCAATTTCGGTCCAATCTGCGTCCCTATCGTGCCCTACTGGAAACACTCTCCAATCAAACTTCTCGATTATCCTATGAGAGGCATCTACGTACGAATTATATGCAGGGCGTAGTTGAAGAACTTGAATGCTTGCACAAACCCTGTCTTTACTGAGTTCATGGAAAACTTTTTTCCTATCGAATAATGAGCTCTCTGAAGGGAGGTGTGGCAGATTTCGTCGTGACTGGGAAGTGTAATGGTTACACTTGGAGCCATTAAAAACGTCTAGAGAGGAGAGTTCGATTTTCGTCCGGCACTGGAACTTCGATCCGATGGCCAATTGGGCAACCTACAGCCATTTTTCTAATAACTACTACTGCTTTCTCTGGCTTAATGAACTTCACATGATCTTTTCGTACTTGGGAAGTTTATTATTCGACGATCAATTACCGTTTTCATATTGAGGTTCAAATTTGCATCGAATCGAGTTATCTCATCAGCTCAGTTAGTTGGGTGGTTGAGGACAGAGGATTTTTCCCACTCACAAGAGCTGTTGATGACAACAGTTCCAGTAACGATCAAAAGCTACAATAAAGTGCTTTCCAGAGCACATAAACCTAGACGGCTGGCAAGGCTTCAACCACCTCTGGTAACTGTGAAAGCCTTGAACAACTCTATTGATTTCCAGACATCGTTCAGAAAAGGGGTAGTTCGCTGTTTCTTGTGCTTTGGGGTCACGAGATTTTATACGTATCCGTCATAGGTGGAATCAGATCCGCCAGGGAGGATAAAAGCACTGATTCGTACATGGCCTGGCCAACGCAGGCCATTGTGAAGGCCGCTCACGCATTCAAATTGCTTCCAGGATTCTGAAAGGGAGTCAAATGTAGGGGCGCAACAGCTAGAGACTTTGTGCTTATCATTTTTGCCAAATGGTCAGTCCCTAGAGAAGCACACCGAGGCGATGTGCATTCTTTTCTGAGATGAAGTCGTTGAACCCTTTTTGAATAAAATACATAGCCCTCAAAGTGTATGTTGGAATGAAATGAAATTGAGACGATGCCAAAAAGTCTCTTTTCCCGTTGGGTCGAAGGCCATTACAGAAACAGTCCTAATTGAAGACCAAAATCCAACGTACCTTTTTTCCAAATTCCGTAAATGTAACTGGCTCATGTGAGTGAACTCGTAACTTCTTCGGTCACTTATTTCAGCCGCCTTATAGCCGATATCTTGCCTAAATTTTGTCTCTGTCTTAAACGCCGCAAGAGTTACCACATGCAAAAGGACATATAGGTTTTCACTGAACATGCGAGTTTGGCAGGTTGCCGAGAATGGAAGCCAAAGTGAGAAATTCATCAAACACTGCATCACGCAGCCGCTTTTTTCGGACTGCACAGTATGGCATCGGATTTCATCTAAAGTTTATTTTTTGCTGTCCTGTATACACAACCACCACTTCATCGCCGCCATTACTATGCTATGTTATATAGCATGCATTCAGTGGTCTTTTGTCATTGCTCGATCCAGTTATGTTCATTTCGTTTAGCAGCTATTTTGAATATGACTTCTCTCATCTCTTGATTACGATAGCCAAGTCATGGTATTCTCTCAAACTCATCTTCGGCATGTACATGCTCCTCATGTCTCCTGAGAAAGCTGCTACAAAACGATCAACGGCCAACCACTCTGAAAGCTTAAACATAATTCCTTCTACATTTCACTCCTGCACTAGCTCTGCAAACAAAGAACTGGTTAAAACTCACGCCGGTCAATACATCATTGGCTTTTCAAAAGCCTTGTCAAAGAGGCAGAGAGATGATTGTGCAGTGGAACACCTGATGGAACATAACAGCAAATTAAAGCACCTGATGAAAATTGCGATTTGTTATGTTCCATCCGAAGACACCAAAAATTCCCTATTTCGGAGAGGTACGCGATAAGCCCGATTTCGCTACCAAAGCAATAATTAGTGCTTTAAGAGCTTTCACGCAACTTTTACAATCAACAACTGTGAAGCGACTGCCTTAGCCCCAGCAGTTCCTAATGAGGAATAGAGAATAAAGTCTTTGTGGAGGCGAGCCGATGAAGAAGTCATGCCATGCTTTTATCCTCCCAGACTCATCTGGTACCAGCTAATCGACCCCGGAGAAATGGAATCTCGTTTGTTTAAGCGAGTAACGTTCCGGGACTCGATCCCGAGACCACGCACGTATGATAGTGTGCCTTTTGCCACTAGACCTCCTTCGCCTTAGTAGGTTTCTAACATCTACTAAAACGTGGAGCAGCCAATCAATCGATGAAAGACCGGTTTTCCGTTTAAGACGTGCTAGTCAAGCACACATATGTAGGCCGTCAATGTTCGAATCCGTGAGATATCAGCAGAAGAAAGAAGGGGTTCACATACCAACTAAGCTCCGCGACTTCGTGCTCGATTCCCACGTGATGTGATTGTGATGCTATCTGGCATAAGAACAGCATAACATAGCATATTATAAAGAGCGCTGACTCTACCGTTGGCTGTCAGCTTTCTTACATATTAATCTACTGCCTAAGGTGAATGCACAGCCTAACGCAAAGTCTACATCGTTGCCGGTTCCATTTGCGTGATTCATACTTATGTATAACACCGTCACAGTCATCCAAGCAAACATAAAACAAGCATTCAAACTTTGATAAGATATGCAGTGACCCAGGCTTTTAAAAGTATGTGGTAGTACGTTCCACTATCTTTCTAGTCATAGTCGGACAACCCCTCCCTTTCTGTCACAAGTCGATTAATTTATAGGTCTTTCAGTCACTTCTTCTCTTCGTTTCAATTTCACGCTCCATTGCTAGATTTGTTAGAGCTTAGCCGAACACCCGTTCCTTCAATTTTTGACTATATCTCTTTTCTCTTTACAACTTTAACCTCCAGATAAACCCTTTTTGCATCTGGTTTTCTGGGAGGAACAAGAAAGTAATCAACTGCTTCCTCAAGTATCTCAACCGTATCGCAGTACTGGATGTAAATGACCAAGTATCGTTTCTAAGTTACTTACAAGACTATAGCTTCGATGTGAGTGGCCGCATAGTCGCTTGCAGTCACAAAGATGCCAATCTGAAGATACAGGATTCCCTTCCATTCTTTTTCTTTTGTTCGGAGTGATTCTAAGAGTTTGTCGTCTATATGAGTGCCTTGAGTGACGCTGAAATTTCAACCACATTTCGCTATTACTTCAGCAGACAAGTCTTACTGCTTACATATGACCGAATTCTTAGAACGATGAAGGCTACCGTTGCTTTTGTTGCTGTTATTCTCGTCACTATGACTGTTAGCGGAGCACAAAGAAAAAAGCCACTCTGTGAGATGTGCGAAAATTTGATAAAGAAAGTCGATGAAGTGCTGAAACAAGGAGGAGACGTTCAAAAGGTACTGCTTTCAAACATAACTGATTGTGAAAGCTCAAGTATGGTAAAGCCTTTAAATATATCGCTATCCAACGAAACCTTCAGGATATAGACCTTCAGCTATGAGTAGGCACCCCGGATAACGAACCCGAGACTTCCTTTGCGACACTTCGCACGTGATCTACCATTTATCTGAACTTTTGAGCCTTCTATTCACCTTTTATTCAGGAATTCCAAGAAGATGGGAGACCTACGAATCACAACCTCCGAATGTGGTTTTAAACTGCAACTCCCGAGCAAGTATCGGTTCAAAACGTTCTATTTGACTAGATCAAACTGTAAATCGGTCCTACACAATAGTTTTCCTAGAGCACCTTCGCCGTAATTGGGTACACTTCAGTTACCATAATAGCATAACCTTCTAGAAGTTTGAACCTTAGAATTGGTTGGAAGTTCCACATACTACGAAATACCCTTGAAAACTAAGCTTACCTCATCTACCTTTCTTTACTTTCCTCGATTGGGTATTGAGAATATGGACCAAATGTCCTGCTTTAGGCCGTGGAGCAGTTCTGTCGCGACGATATGCCTGAGTTTCTGGTTGACTACTGCGAAAAGATCATTGCCAAGAACCTCAAGTACATTATTGAGAAATTGAAGGTACGGTTTCAACTCTGCAAACTCAAAGTACCTCGAGAACAAATCTAAGTTCGAGCAAATCAAGATAGTAGACAGAGTAGGCGTAATAGACAATTGTAGACACAGGAACGGTTCATATCTCTTCGACATCGCATCCCATCTACCTGATGAGAGGCGACGCGGGAAGGATATGTCCCCTTCCTGCGTCTACTGAAGAGTGAGAGAGCTAAAATGAAATGAATTAACTGACCAGATAAAATACGGCATCGTTTGCTATCTGATGTGAATCAACGGCAGTTTCATGGCCGTTTTCGACAAAGGCTAGATATTCCACGAACATGAAATACTCATGATTGACATTATCACAGAAACACAAAAAAAGACAGGGAAAAGGGTCCAAGTTGCACTGTGCATCTTGACCAGTTCTAGAATATCGGGCTAATTCGAATCTGTTTCAAATTTGACAACAGTATAGGAGAATCGATGAGCTTCAAGTCAGTATCCTCGTCGGGAAAGCTTGTTACGGACTGATCAGGCAACAGAATGCAAAAATAATCTAGCCTAGCCTTCGTTCCCAAAAAAGACCCAATGCGATAGAAGTTTAAGCTCTGAATCCTCTAGCGATCACTGATTTAAGTTCTCTTGTTTCCCTGAAAACAACCAATATCAGATTTTCAAAAAATTTCGATAATTTCAGGACCACGACCCACCAGAGAAGATCTGCACCGACATCTACCTTTGTGCTGCATAAAAAGACTGCTATGAATAGTTTTAAGTATGATTGTGCGTCTACAAGTATGATAATTGAATCCTTATTAAAAAGGCCATTTCATCTACGCGATTCGCTATAGTACAGACAAAGAACCCCTCAAAAAACTTAAAGAAAACGTAAACAATAGGAGTCACAAGCGATTACTTCTTCAGAACATCAATCTTGAATGAAAAACCTACTTCTTTGCACACAAATTTACTTATTGAGACATCCGTGCATTGCCATCACTTCAGAGAGACAATAAGTTTGGAAAGTATGAAGGACAGAGAATCTTATAAAGCAAGAGCTGGTCTGAGCTATTGACATTAGCTCTAGTAAGAAATCTGCCACCCATTGGCCTTTCCTCATCAGTTTCCACCAGGTTTAGACTACCCACTCGTCGGAAAAATATGCATACTCCCAAAGAAGAGGTACGTTCATCAGGGTAGTGGCAAACAAGGGATAGGACCAAGTCCAATCCCATTTTCCTTCAAGATTTGTAAAATGTTCTGTTAAACTGAGAATGCTTTATTACTAGAGCGAAGTTATGTTCAAAAAAGATGTACATAGGTCATGAAAAAACAATGTGCATACAGGTTTTTGTAAGAAATTTGTTAGGCTGAGACTCGGGCGGTATCGCCTTCTTCGGAGCTTGGATTGGATCAAAAACAATTTGTGAATTGATCCGTTTCAGGCTCTTGAGAAGGCGATACGTCGGAACATCAGCCCAATGAGTGTATATAAAAACCTTATAAAAGGGTTCATATATATACAACATTCATTAAGAGCCATGCCGAGGTTTATGGAAAGCCCTACGGTTAGAATGTGCCAATTATTTTTGATAGGCTTGAATGAATTGACTTTTTAGGGTTTCCTTCGGAAAAAGAGTGGATGAATGAGAAGGAAAACGAATGACATGATACCCTCGTGGATCTGGCAAACGCGGGATG
>UZAF01016515.1:22666-54362 GCA_900617895.1 Haemonchus placei
AGTCAAGGTGCATGTGCATGTTAATTATTAGTTGTCCTGAAGGAAAAAAATAAATTCAAAAAAAAAATTGCAAAAGGCGCAAATACTTTTCCGACAACCTAATACTATTGAAAAACCACAATGTTTTGTCCATAAGTCCTTCCAAGTGCTGGGCTGTCCGACTTCGAGTTTGGTGAGTCCTGCCGATACCGCATTCGATGTTGTGATCTCATGTATGTTAAAAAGTACGTACAAGGCTATACCGGTAGTTTATACTTCACACGACTGATAGTATTGGGCACACTAGCACTCCTGGCCTCACTGCACCAAATTCTGTTTAGCTTTCGATATTGCATTTCATATACCCTTTCATATAATTTAGAATATAATGTGCCGTCGGATGGGTGCAGTGTATCCATTCGTCTCTATCTTTCACTCTTTCACCTACTCAGAAAAATAGAAGAACATCGGCTGATCTATTCTCCGCCAAAGAAAGCCTGCTCCCTTTACCGTGTCTTCTACGTGCCATGTAACCACTAAAACTTACTAGAAGTGCAATGGCAATTAGTCCCGCTGGTATTTCGACGATTCCTGAAAGAAAAAAGCCGGTCATCTTGTCCTCGCTGAGTTCGGTAGAGAATAAGGACAATGCCCAGTATGTGCCATTCATAACAATTCTGAAATTTCCAATGCCCAGTATGTGCCATTCATAACAATTCTGAAATTTCATAGACATCTTTGAGGGCATGGCGATCAGCTAGGGACATAATCACATCCTTATGTCTTTAGGCGGTACGAAGAACCCACAGAATATAAGCGTTCATGATGAGATGAAGAACTAGGCCAGGATTTTTGAACATGTCGAAAAATGTTCGCTTCTTGGCCTCGTCCGTCAAGTTACTTGCCGATTTGCACTCGTGCAAAGGAATTTCGGCACGATTGAAACGGGATGAAGTACGGATATACCTGAAGTAAGCAGAACTTACGGGGAGCGGAGGAGTACTTTCATGTGTGGAAGTCATAAGCAGTGAAAGAGTTTTTGCATGAAAACTTACTTGGAGACCCCTTTATTTTTCTTGTTCGCTATAAGCCAATGAATCGATTCTGGCGTAAACCTAGAAAGTCTCCATTGACAATATCGAATTCTATTTGAATTGGATAGGTTTTGAAAACCATTCCTCTAATAAGAACAAAGATCAATAATGAAAGTACTCATTAACCAATAGTATGGTATTGTAAGCAGTCCTGGAACGGAAACAGCAAAGTACAGCCACCGCCAGTTCGAAATGAACAGTCGCAGTACGCCAGCAGCGAGGTAACTGGAAACATGCAACGTGACTGATATTCGAAAATTATAAAGGGGAGGGGGTGAGAGTGTATAGGCGATAAGACGTAGAACAAGATTAGTACTTGGCAGGGATTTTGTGATCACAGGAACCTAAAAACCTCGTACATCGCCCAACTTCATAGCGCAAATAAGAGAAACGAGAGTAGTGCGTTTCAGAACGCGTTCTCTTTGTTGAATATGCACAGTGACTCTATCGTCGACCGGGTGAAGTCACGACGCGTAAGTAGCGCGCAGGTATTCAAAGGCAACTTAGAGTGAGCCATTTACAAATGCGTGTATTCCTTATCTCCTCGTAGCCAAAGGAATGTAGTATTGATCCTAAGCTGATTACCTCGTGGAAAAAGCTGGGATAGAGTGGCGTGCTAGCATATTTCCTCCTGCCGGGAAGCACAGTGAAGGCGCGAAAACGCGTGTGAACACAGTTCAGTGAATATCCTACTCCAACTTCGTTTTAAAGGCACAGTTCACGCTCCACGCAACAAATTCTAACGGCTTGTAGAGGTTATGTGCCTGGCTGGTCCTGGTCACGACCATGACCAGTCAGGCACTTGCGTTGGCCTCGGTGCAATAAGGAGCCAATCTGGAGGTGGCAGCATAAAATGCAAAAACGGCAAAGCCCCGGAAACCCGAACCATCAACCCAGTCTAGCGCTCCCAACTCGAAGTCCACATCGTTATCCACCACACCATACGTCGCCTTTGGCAGCTCAACCGTGGAGAGCCTATATGAAACTTCACCGCACTTTTCAACATGTGGGTCCACTTTTTGGCTACTGTTCACATTATTTCCAATGTCGCCTTCACCGGCCCCTTCTACTGTGCGGACAGTCGACGCCATGACTGAAACGAACGAGGCTTAGTGGGTTAAAACGGCGATTTTTGGCAAAATTATTTTCACTCCTTTTTTGGCATTCAGAAGGCCATTTAGCGGAAATGGACCATAGTTATATACTCAGTGCTCACACCCCTACACCATGCAAAAAACCATTTTCAAAAAGCGTCCCACGCCCTGAAAGACCTTCCTTGTGAGTTCTCCCCATAACAATACCCAGTGGCTTCCAAGGATTATAGGAAGGAGCCTCTCGCACACAAAAACTCTATGGTAAGGGCATAGTGGGAGCCTCGTCACTGGCTCGCGCAGACTTCCCTCGATCGATGTCACGTCAGACGAGTGTGGAGGCGGTACAGATTGCAGATACTAGCGCCAGGACCCACACACAATCGTCTGATCGCCAAATAATGAGGCGTTGTTTTTTTTTGCTTACCCTTAATTCTCTATTATTCTTATTGCTTCTTCGATCCCTTGTTTAGTTTTATATCACAAGAGGCTAAATAAGGTGGGCTATTTTTGCTATTAATAGAGATTTCCGTTAACTTATGCTTATGAATTGATAAATTTTTCCTAACCGTTGCCAGCTATTCGTACCAGGACTCGTATTTACGCACTTATACACATTGTATAGCTCGTCCAAACGCCTCATTCTTCATCATTTTTCTGGCCTCATTTTCGTGCAGTCCCCTTTTTAACGATTTTTCAAAGCGTTTTTCACCTTGGAGACACCGAATAGCGCAGTTTTTTCGCCTTGATGGCACTATTTTCCATCATACCATGACCTGGATTACTTCGTGAACTGTGCGTTTACCCAATTTATGCTTTGAAATGTAAAGAGAATCCCCAAAGAGTAAATAAACATTTGAGCAGTGAACGTGCATAAAAACTAGAAGATGTAAAAGCCTAATATTCCAAAGGAAATAACATTGTCTCTTTCTGGGAACTCTATGGCAACAGCTGTAAAGCTCGAAAAGAACTAAATTAGCTCGTTCGTTTGACTTCAACCATGTATCTACAGATTTGCTGCTTGCGAGCACACTAGAAGCAGATAAAGCGTGATTAACTTCCAAGGTACAGACAAGAGGACTATGAAAATGAATTGTTACACGGTCAGTCAAAGAAAATCGTCGACTAGAAGTGTGACAGTCAGTTATAGGAGCGATGCACTTCGACAGAAACGAAGATTGCGTAATTCAGTACGAGCACTCGGCACTTACGGTGACTTTGCCGTGAAATAAAAGCAGCGGACGCGATATTCGGCGAGCAACATTTTCTCGGCAAAATATTCATGGCACAACTCTAATTAAATGCGCAAATTCTCATCACTCCCATAAACGATAAAGGGGGTGCCGCTGCATCACGAGCACTAGATCGTGCCTGACTCCTAGCCGGATAGATGTTAGAGTAGAAGGCTCTACTGAACTCTTGCTACCGTTGCACATGATGTTGTGTTGAAATGCGCGCGAACTGTATAATATTATGTTGGCAAATAAGTCCTGCGACAAAATAGAGAAATTTTCGAATCATTTCTAAATCAATCGTTTTCATCATCAACCAATCATTCAGTTCATTTCTTCTATCATATCAATCAATTTTCGGAAAATATTTACCACAGAAGTCAAGAACTTCTTTTGTCCTTTGAGCCGATCACTGATGAGATCTCTTCAGGAGTGAGGAAGCTGTGACTCAAAGAAATACTTTACTGCCGTTTTTGGATCACATTAAGTAACGAATTTCTTTTCCAGAACGGGATGCTCAAAAAGGCGGAGCACATGGTAGTTAAAAGGGGGAACACTTCGGAAGCAAGACTGGTGAGCAACCTGGAAATAAGCAGGATCGGTGAACTTTTGACGTGGGTCTGAAGCGAATTTTCGAGGTGCGTTGTCCCTCTGTAAGTACCTGATTTACGGTCTGATCGTCCTTCTCTAACCCTGTTGGCCAAATAAAGAGGATCATACGGGCATCTAGTCTGCGTTTAGCAACTCATAGTGGGTGGATTCTTCCAACCTCCATTAAATTAAGGGACGATGCTTGCGTTATTCCGAAGGTTAGTATCTCCTGCAGTGAAGCGATCCAGCCGATTGTTGACCGTTGATCGGTGAACAGTGCTAGCATCGAATAGATTGCTAATATTTCGAGCCACTCCACTCGCGTTTTTTCCTTGGCGTGCTTAGTAGAAGGTGATGGTACAAATCGGGTGTTCTCCAGTCATTGGCCGTAATGCTGCAAAAGCCTACACGTGCCCTTATTTGTTCATGCCTTGATTGCCCGGGGAACTTCCTACAAGTTTGTCACCCTTGCTACCGTGTTCACACTGTTGATACAAATATTTAACGCTTCAAATTTTTTTGCAGGGTTTATTTGCCAACCTAATAGTTCTCACCATATCTAACCTGAAGGGGATTGCTTGGCTGATTTTTCTCATATCTCGCCTCTTTTGGAACCCCTTTTGGTGCACGTCATTTCCCATTGCAATGTGTTCCCTAGATGCACACACAGTGCGCCACCATTTGTGCCCACTACCTTTGATGTACATCACCTCTCCTCCTCTACTCGTGCTTGTCTTATTGTTGGTGCGTTCATTGCCTACTGTGAGGTTGTATAAAAGACGAACTAAAACATACCCGATCACCCATGTGATGGTACCCATCAATGGAATGAGCGAACGGAACTCCAAGGCTACTGATTCCATGCACAAAACCCATCCGATCACCGAGAAACCCTGAGGTGAAAAAATAGATGATTTTACATAGAAACTTCTACTTCGAACATGAGTTCAAGCATTCTGACGGCACATTCTTGAATACGATAGACTTAGCAAACACTGCTCTGTGGCCTTAGATCGAACTATCATTTCTAGTGTCTCAGCATTACGTTTTCTTTTCCTAACCATAATTGGTTAACTATCTGAGTAGTACCAACTTACCGTAGTGGCTACTCCAGCGAAAAATCTAAAAATAAGGAAGATCGTGTAGTTTGGTGCTATGGCGCAGATCAGATTTGACGCGACCGCCACGTAGAGAGGAATGAGAAACGTGAGGCGACGACCAAAGAGGTCGGAAAGTTGCGTGATGATGGGAGCAACGAGCATCCCTCCTAAACTTGCTTGCTCATAAACTCATACTCTCTTTTCTTTGGGTGGTATTTTTTTCCTAAAGCTGTTTCCTAGATATTTTCTAATACTGGCTTCTGGTACAGAGATTCGTAAACATACCCAGCATAAATACGGAGGCACCGTGTTCGACTGATTCATAGTTGTCACAGACCAAATTGAACTCAGAAGCCAGTGACTCGTGATTCGTATCGTTGTACCGATACCTAGGTACTATTCAACTTGTAGTTTTGATGTGCATTTCTTCAAGGAAAATGCCCTCGGTTATGGTTCTGAGATAATTTCTCATAATGTTCCTAAGGAATATCCAGGTAACGATCACCAACTAACCTTGCACCCGGAATACGGTCACATGAGAGTGTCCAGTTGTTGCTGTCCATCACTGTACATTTGTCTACGATCTTGTAATCCTGAAAGATGGTCCCATTAGCTAGGCGGGAGCTTCAACTTTATGTCATGGTTAACTGAGCCTGATCATTCTCCAAGCTTCACCGTTCACAACCTTCTTGTTGGTTCTGTAGAATAGAGGTTTTGAACCTTGTTTCAGTCAGGATTTTTTTGTTCTTCCATGGTATAGTGGTCTTTGGAAACCAATCTAACAAGGAACTATAATAGTACAACACATATCAACACACTGCAGGCTAGAAACTTTGATAACATAGTGATAGAATAGTCAAAAGTAGTCCGCATCGCAGTTTTATTCGTGTTTCTTTTAGCTTGCTTCGCCTGCGTGGTTTCGTTGTTAGTATGAATGTGCATAAACCAAGCTTCTGAATTGGTTTCATCATCGTTAAAGGCACAGTTCACGATGGAAACGATTTCTCAGATTCCCCCATAGTATGGTTTCGAGCCGTAGCGTTATTCCGTAACTGCCGTTATGAGATCGGAAAACATCCTGTATAGAGCGCAAGAAGGGGCCAGAAATTGTGTCGTGAGAGTGCCACACCCATAGTGGACGAGTTTCACGGCATTGTAGAGGCTGCACCATTCACAAGGGGACCAATGTAGTAAGTTCAAACAACTTGTCATGACTTATAGCGCAGTGAAAGGCAGTTCTGAACAGTTTTGGCTCGATCTAAGCAGCTCTTTGCACAGTTACAACAACAACTCAAATCTCGCCCAAATATCCATTCCATGTCATTTTCGTCACGGTATCTCGTACTATGAACCTCTATATTTACTACTTTTGAAGAGCCTAATTTTCCCGCAGAATCGGCGAATTCTCTCGCTGTCTTCGCCACCGACGCGCTGTTCCCAACCAGTTCTTCCACTTTTCGACTTAAAAAGGGTACCTCAGAATTATCGTGGATTGTGCCCTTAGAGACTACTGGTAGAGCGCCTTTGCTTTTCTATGAGGGTGCAGCTGCAGCCCTTCCTTCTTTTACCTTAACAATGAAAGACACTCAAAACGTGCCAATTCTTTATCATAAATATTTTTTTTTGGGTGATGGTGAATAAAGTTCAGGCGACATTCTAAGGCGTGCGTCTTGAGAAGGTGTACCCCGAGGTAGTTTCCGTTTGAAGAGATTATAGCTCGCTTATCCACTAACATGAAATATTTGAAGAGTTAGGCTTCTTGTTACTGCGCAAATCCTTTCACTAGGCATTTTCCATGAGCAGAAGCGCCAAGAAGGTCGTCGGATGGATATGATTGGAGGGGAAACGAGTTAAGGTGAAGGGAGTGCTCAAAATGAAACAGCGAGCACCGTTTGATTAGGAGGAACTAAGTGTAGCGGTATAATTATTAGTCATGTCAGAGGTACGTCACAGAAAGAAAAGGGATCTACAAAAGAATTGCTCCTACAGCTGTACAAATGTATTCCCATTCTCATTTATCATTTTCAAAAAAACAACCTTGGAACAGGTTATAATTCAAGAATAATTGATTAGAGAAGTAATTGAGATCGGTTCGGATGGAGCGAACAACAAAACAAAAACAAAGCTCAAGTAATGTGTTTGAGTTTGATCCAAGGTTGAACTTTTCCCATATCTCATCGCCGTTGTAAGTTTTGACTGACATTTTTGCGCGCCTATAATATACCGCTTACTAATTTACTGAAAAAGGTTCAACAACCAACAGTGAACCTCAAGACTTGCTTTCTCTCCCCTCTGCCTGTACAAATTCAACCTTTCTAACAATATACGTCTCTATTCGGCTGAATCCTGAACCTTCACTTCTCCTTTTTGGCTCATAATTGAACTCACCCGGGAGGGCAGAACATTTCACCGAACTTCAAAAGTAATTTAGGGCTGTTAAAAATCCAGCGGGAGGGGGAAATGGTATACCAAATCTTCTCACGAAGCAGTATCCCTTGGGAATTCTCCCCAAGAGCGAATTCGCGTTGTACGGCGAATAACCAAACGAATTCACTTACCCAGTGCACCCCTTCAGGTGGGGTGATCATACATTCGAACTTGGGGTCCTCTGTAATGAAGGGCATCACCATCATGTTGATGGCAAAAAGAATATGTACAGTGTTCGTTATAAAGTATGTGATCATCTGAAATTATAGTAATCATTCAGAGCCATACCAATTGTAAAAACTTATTGCTACAGTAAACAGGGAGATGGCTTCTTGATGTCATCAGTTCCCATTATAAACAAGTATAATCGGTAGGCACCTGGTATCTTCCATATTTCCCGTAAGCTGAGAGAATTTTATCGGCGTCCAGATGGAGATAGTTGACAATTGATGAGGTCCTTTTTCGCTCTGCTGGAGGCAATGTGTCGGAGTCAGCCTTTAATGGATGTATGGAGTTGAGTATTTCATTTGTAGCATTTGAATAAATCATTCGATCAAGTCTATGTTTGTATTATTGCCCTCTTCAATTTGGAGCACTTCCCTCTAGAGCGAAACAAAGGCAAAATAGAGCACAGGGTTCTCCGAAAACCTAACAAGCGGGTAACGTCATGGCGTTCATCATGAGTTTTGAAAGAATATTGTACCTTTGATATCTTGCGGACATTAGTGGAGGCATTCACTGTTGGTTGACTGCCAGCTTCGACATCCTCCATCTCGTTTTCCGTACAGGTATCCTCCACACACTGTCGACTGCTTGGAATCTGTTCAAAGGAACAATTGGTAACAAATTAGTGAAAACGATGCTGTTGAGAAACGTGGTTCTCAGTACTGAAGAGTAAAGCTTTTCTGATATCATGACCATCATTAGAACGGAATACTTTTTGCGTACCGAGAAGAAATTTCGAAGGCAGCGTTTTGGTGAAAGTCTGTGGTTGTGATTTTACATTCGAGAGCGGACTGCATCTTTGGTTTGGTCATTTGAATATTGAAAAGTTTTTACCAAAATTATTCTCAATAGGGATAATTCCACAATAGATGCTGCTCAATGTTTGGGACCCTCTCAGTCGTTTCACCCAAGCACCCGTATTGCTCCTCCTCTGCCTGGACGAATTTCTTATCACCAAAAATCAATCACCAAATATCAATGAATCCAATTATCCCGATTTACATACCCTTTTGAAGTTATTGTGAAATGACCTTCCTGTTTCTTGGGATGCCAGCATAGATTTCATTGCCAATATGAATCTTCTGTACAATAAGAGATCAGATGGAGATCGAAAGAAGCAAGTTTCTAATTTCTAAGACAGAATCCATAACCGCATTGGTTTGAAAGTTCCCTTTGAGAGAGCATATGTGTCAGGATATCATTCACAATGTACTCTGAAACGGAATTCTTCGATTCAATGTCATTGTGGAGGAACGATTCATAGCTATACTGACTTCGAAAGCTACTACTACACGAGAACGAAACAAAATTCATCTTATCGCTAGAAATCAATATTGTCATACTGGTAGTCAGCTGATGTACGGTCCTTTTTCTTCTCAAGGAAGAAGAAATCGACTTGCAGGAAACGCATTACAGTGTGAAGTGAACTAAGTCGGCAGATCGTGACCAATTAGTTGTTACCGGACAATACCCGAGTTTGAAACCAGTCGTCAAAATAGCACTTGCATTTGCGACTCTCAGAAGGTGCCTGTTTTTCCGGCGCTATCCAGATTGCTCTCTACCGGATCATCATTGGCGGTTCAGTGAGGCATGGAGAGCGACAATTCGATTCATTCATGAGATGGTCTGGTTAAGAGATGATCCTGCGCTTTTTGATTGACTCCTGTGAGCAATAACCACGAAACTTTATTAAAATTGATGTTGTTTTACAATAATTGACGTTTGGCTGCATAACTCTAAGTAGGAATACTGGTGCTGCGCTATCTGGCAATGCTAACACTGTGACAGTAGAGTAAAAGTTGTTTACAGTATATTTCAGGCCATGAAGTGGTCATGTGGTATGATGAAGGAAAAAAATGGAAGAGGGAGAAGGGTCACGCACTGTCTGAAATTGAACGTCTTACCCATCTCATGGTCGCGTCTCATGGTTGATTTTTTCGGCTATATTCATGTCGGAAGGGGGTGAAGTAGCAAANAGCGCACTTCACACACTTCACACACGCATGGTCACGGGTTCGGGTTCCCGGATGGAAAACGCCGGATACGCCTAGGTCAACCAAGCCTTTCATCCCTCCGGGGTTGGTGAATTGGTGCCAGACTCGTCTGGGAGGATAAAAACACTAACTTGTACATCGGCTGTCCACCGCAAGTCATAGTATAGGCCACACATGCATTCATTACGCCACTATGATTCTGAATGGAAGTCGAGTGCGGTGCGCATCCCTCAGTCGGGATTGGTTGACGCCAGAAACTTTATCCCTTATCCTTTTATTCTTGTCAGAAAGTGAGATGAAAGGCAACAATTGTCAAAGCATAACAAAAGAGTAAAAAGGCACAGAACGCCATAAAAATTCAGAAATGAAAGCCAGCTGGGTTAAGCCATACAGGTTACCGTACTCCTTTGGGTATCCGTATGCCTATTGGGAGCTTCTTACGGTCGCAAACTTAGAAATGGTATCTGTTAAGGAGTGGCAACATGCTCATGTTTTTTTGTCGCAGTACTTAGAAGTAAATATTTGCCTCAGTGCGCTTTGAGTTACATTAACAAAAATATTCCCAGAACTGGAATCCGATGTGCGGTGACTGGGAAACAAAATATAGATAATCTGCCAACACTGACATTGACAAAACGCCCTGCGCCGGTTACTTTTCTAGAAAAAAAGGCAATTTGAAACCCGTTTTCGACTATTCATGACAGAATAATTTCTAGATAACACTGATTTCAAAGGGTGTACTTGCATGATAGGATGAGCCCAGAAAAAGTTGATTTCTGCCATTAAAATGCAGGATAGCCTAGAAAGGTCAGAGCAGTCCTTTCCCCTGCTTCCGACTTTTTTCCAAAAAGTCTGATTACACGTTTCATCTCAGCAATGACCTTGAATCTTCGTTCGATCTTTTTCCACTCAGTGCCTTGCATAAGCTAAAGGCACTACAGAGATATAAGGTTCAGATCTTCAAGATCGATTCAAGTTTATGACTTTGGCGGAGAGTGCATTTTTGGGTATTTCGCAAACATAAGCTCATCTCAAATCATTTCGGATAAGACTAATAGCACACTTCAAAAGGGATGCGTCTCTGCAGTTGGGTTCCGAAGCATTTTTTTAGGGAAAAAGCTAGCATTGCTATTGTATGGCACTTCTCCCCGATCACACCATTGAACAGACAGGTGGACTTTGAGCTTTGACAGACAGCTTCATTTTTCATAAAAAAAAACTATCGTAACGACTAAAGTTAGTCGTAAAAGAAAACTGCCGTACTATTTTTGGGAGAGCGTTGCGATCATCATCTTCTGGAGCTTTGCCTTAAAATTTAAATAACAAAAAAAATGGCTGCAATGAGCTATTGAAAATAGATTGGTTTTTCGTCAACAAAAAATGTCCTTTTAACTGCCTTTCTTTTTGGATAAGAACATCTTTTTTTTTCAAATTATTTTAACGAAAGAAAACGAATCCGCTGATGAGCGATTCAAATTATTTTAACGAAAGAAAACGAATCCGCTGATGAGCGATGCTATTCCAAAGTGAGTGAAGCATTTTGATTCATCCAGGAATGCAGTACATGGTCTGTGCGATAAGCTGTGGAGTGCAGGAGAACGAATTCGGACCAAATGGAATGAAACTCGAGATGAGCCTGTGTGTGGCGTACTGCAAGCACTGTCCCATTTCCAGCTGTCAACTGCTTTTAACTGCATGAACCTATTCATTTTCGCTCACTGATGTCTCTATTTTATTCTTCTTATTTATGACTATATTTGGGCGGAGGTGGTGTAATGGGAAGTAGCGAAATACTATACTTGATTTTCCAGGGTTCGAATTTCGGGTCGATAGCGGCTCTGACTATCCAACCCTACACCCTCCCGAAGTCGGTTAAATGGTGCCAGTCTCGTATAGGAGGATAGATGCACTGATGACTTGTTTAGAGGCCGACCCCGCAAGTCATTCATTGCATAGGCCACTTCCGCATTCAATGCACCTCTACGATTCTGAATGGAAGTCGTATGCGTGGCTACATCCACCTAACGGGATAATTAACGAGGAACCCTTGAACTTTTACTTACTTTTGTCACAAGGGTCTTCAGTGCTGAAATGTGTTACGTGCAAATGAATGGCGTGGTCGGAATTCAGTAAAAGCTCAGTGTCTGATGCCTATCGATGCCCCTAAAATGTCGAAAACTTGAGGGTGTGCTTTAAGTCTTGCTTTCACCAGGTGGGAACGAGCTTAATCCCCCTGAGGTCCATCATTTTCGGATTTTTTTTTTGTCCTTCTAAAGGAAATCTATCCGTAGATACCAGTGACCTCGAGAACCACTTTCAGTAGTGGTGCAATAGCGAAAGTAATGCTCTCTGTTCCAAGAAAATCTGCAGGTTGCCTGTATTTTAACAGCATACCCTCGAAGGACTTAAATCAAAGGGGTTCCATCAATAAGGTATCGCTTAGGACACTGATAACTAACAGTATATTAAGTAAAATAATTATAAATATTAAACAGCATAGTGGTAAATAATAATAAACAAGCCAGTAACAAGAATAATTGTGGCGACTGCAGAGATACTTTTTTCTCAGACTCAGAAGGGGTTGCGATAAATTCTGGCCCAGATATCAGAGTCCAACTACTACCCTAAGCAAACCCATGTGATTGATAGAAACATGTTGTTATACCCTATGTACTCGAAGAGAACTTACACAGTGACCGCCGTCTTTGAAAGAATTTGATGGTCAGTTTGAGAAATGTACAGTAATTTCGGTAGCAGGCTTCGCAAGGCGTTAATTATTACTGTTAGCCGCGTAGGGGTTCTAATAGACCACCCGTTGTTCAATAGAGATTATGTCATTACGTGGTTATACAATTTGCGATAGAAATCGCTATTATAACTATTGCAGAGGTCATGTTCGCCGGTAATTGCCGATGACTGATACTAACGATTTTTACTGATGCAATCTGTGAAAAACTAGGGCATTCTGCTGTGATCAACCTAGGTCCATGAAGGTCTCGTCATTCTCACTCATCTCCGTTAGCCCTGATGAAAAGAATGATGTCCTACGCTTAAATGCTTGTAGAAAAACATTTCAATCTTTGAGTTACATACATGATGGAAGAAACTGTCCGTTCCAGGGCTCGTTCCGTTCAATTTATACATTTCCTAAGGCATACACAAGGTAAAAACTAGGAAGCAACTGAAGCACATTGACAGTATTCTCTGAGGTTTAGTTCAACTGAGCATCGCAGCACCCTGCAAATCGCTATCGAGATGAGTTTATTTGGGCATGATCTACTTCCTGGCAGTTCCATAAGTCAATGGGAGTAACAGTAAAAGAAATGGAAACGAAGTCTTCTAGGTTCAATCAATCCTTTTTAAAGGCACGGTTCACGATAATTTTGGGTAATCCAGATTATGATGAAAAATGGAAGACAAGATCGAAACTAGTGCGAGTGAGGTGAAGGAACTGCGAGCATCGGTGTTTCCAAAGTGAAAAGGGGCTTCGAAAAACCGTTAAAAAGGGGGCTGGACGAGAATGAAACCAGAAAAATGAAGAAGAGTGGGGCGTCAGGACGAGCTAAATAGTGTGTTTCACTGCGTGCGTGTGGGTCCTGGTGCGAAGAACAGACAATGGTAAGCAAAAATTCATTCACTTATAAGCATAAATAAACAAAAAAAACCTTAGTAACAGCAAAAGTAGCTCACCTTTTTCAGCCTCTAGGAGTAGGAAATTGAATAAGGGATCGCGGCAGCAAAAAGAAAAACGGAGGAAAAAAGAATGGGAGAAAAACATCGCCTCATCACTCGGCGATTAGCTGATTGCGCGTGGGTCCTAGAACGAATAATAGCACACTGTATTGTCTCGACACTCGTCTAACGTGATACCGATCGAGGGGCGGAAAAGCAAACTACGGCAGCAACGGGGCTTCCACTATGCCCTAAGTGCCGAGATTGTGGAAGCGATAGGGTCCCTTTTACCACCCATGGGGGGCGCTGAGTATTCCTAGAGGAAGAACTCAGTAACCTTTTTTATCGTGAACCGTGCCTTTGAGCGATTTCCTGGATTGGAATTCCTTTCAGAGTCGTAGCTGTGTTTCGAATGCGCCTATACAACGATTTGATGTGACCTGCTAATGTACTAGGTAGTGGCTCTATCCTCCCAACTAAATCTATCGCCTCACCGACCATGCAGGACTTGGTTGATTTGGACGGGTGTCAACTAGGGATTTGATTCCCAAGCTATGAGTAAGTGCAGAGTGGAGTCAAAGTTTAGACCAAACTCATGGGTTCGTTTGGAAGGTGATTACGTTACAAAGCTAATATACAAACAGGAAATTGAATTTTATCAATCCTCCCAATTTATTTTGTCTACACATCGCCCACCAGCAGTCAGCTGCTTGTAAAGGATAACCTGCGAACCTGTAACCTGCTTACATCATCTCGGGAGTTGGTGAGCTTGGAAAAGCTTCTATTACAACAGCAATTTTATTATCCTCCGTCTTTGCTCAGATCTTTTAGCTCCTTTTAGCTTTTAGCTCTTTTAGCTCAGCCCTTTTAGCATGAGTCCTCTAAATGGTCAAGAACGATGCTGTATGTACAAAAGCGTCAGTGGTTCCTCAGAAGAGGATTTGTACGAGTACTACGGAAATCCAATACTACATGTTTCCACTGCTGAAAAGAGAAAGAAGGGCAAAAGGTACGGAAGAAGTTCGTTCAAACAGTTTAGAGAACTAAAAACAGCCGAACCAGCCGACTTTTTGAAAAGTTTGACGATGGACCAAGAAATCGAGAAAAATAGAGGCGGCCTTGACGGCCAACTGTGCAAAAATAAGGTCGTATCACTAGCACTGGTCCATAGCAATTCTCCGTAAGCGCATCAGTGAGATAAATCTCGAAGCTGTTTAGAAATAATCTTAAAGACTGTCCAGTTTCTCCTGCTTTATCAGCGATACTTATCAGGCTTCATTTACGAATTTCCTGCATACGTAAGGCACTTGTAAGGCGTCTGGACACTTTTGAGAAAATTCGGGAAGGTAATAGAATATTCAAAGGAATAAAGATCTCTATCAGGGCTCAACTTCGTTTTATAATTGCTATCAAAAGTTAAAAAAAAATTGGAAGGCAGCAAGTTGAGGGAAGCAAAAAGGAAGCCCCTGCAAATTGATGTCTTTCATTCCACTCTTTATATTTCCGACCCAATTCACGTTGAAAGGCATCTGTTACAAGTCAAGAGCTTAGAATTCAAAAGAAGGACGAAAGGGAACAGTCATGTAGACGTCGATTAACCACTAATAAGCGATAACTTATCAGCCGAGGTGGCCGTGTGGTTGAAATGGTGAGAGTGGACGTGTGTTTATTTGCGAATCGACTTTTCTCCCCTAATAGCTTGAGATTAGGAACTGTCTACAGCGCGAGCAACGATGTAAACGCCTCTATGTGCTGAAATTCGCATACGACAGTGTTTGGAGGGAGTTACTGAAAAAAATACTCGAAAAAAATGCATAAAAACGTGATCCTCCCAGTATCGTTCTAAAAGGTGTCCACTAGTTAATCCTAACTTGACAATGACTGGATAGGAAATAGCAAGATGTTGAGGAGACGGATCGTGCAGATATACTCTAGGCATACCTCACGAGATTCTAGCTCACACTAGGACTCCTAGAAGTTTCGTTGGGTGTCTTTAAGTGACATAAAGACTAATGAACAACTGAAGCGATTGTCTCGTCTGTCCCTGTCTACCAAGGTAGGCCCACACATCGCCTGATGGACCTGGTAGATGGAAAGTTTTTTTTGGTCTAGACGGTCTTTGATTCCTTGATCAGTGCTTGCGTCATTGCTATCCACTCCGCCATTGTAGTCTCACCTCTTCAAACCTTGTAAGGGTTACTATGATCGAGTAAAAAGTTTTGATCGACACTTCTTCCCTTTCCAGACTCTCTCGCAGGGCCATTTGAAAGGATTTCGTAATGGTAGAGCAACCGCGTACTTGCACTGTAGGGGGAAACATGAACATCCTATTATATATGTTCCGCTATGACTTCAACCTTCAAATGCTGTCGAAATCTGTCTGAAAGCTATCGTATATCGCGAATTACTGTAAGGGCATAAACCATTGTCTCAACCTACGGGCGTCTCGTGACGAAACACCTCCAAGACAGCAGAGAAGTGGACTATGTCC
Organism: Haemonchus placei; assembly: GCA_900617895.1. Lineage (NCBI taxonomy): Eukaryota > Metazoa > Nematoda > Chromadorea > Rhabditida > Trichostrongylidae > Haemonchus > Haemonchus placei. The sequence goes on from UZAF01016515.1 coordinate 38,563, forward strand.
GAGGAAGATTTTGCTGTGTCGTCGGTGATATTCTCAGGGAATGCTCTACTTTGTATAACTTACAGAGCGTTCCACCGGGATCGCCGAGATTTACGCCTCTAACAATCAGCTACAGAGTTTGGCCGACGTCGTTCGAAGAAATTCCGCATTTTTCATAGCAGCGCTCGAACGCAAGTTGCGGAATCATCTCGTCAGAAATTGCCGAACTTGGATGGGAAGTGCTGCCCCATTTTCCTCATTCGTCAGGCCTTGCTCCGTCTGATTACCATTTGTTCCTTGTTTTGGAGCATCATCTCCGCAGTAAAAATTTTGATGATTGCTTGGAACTCAAAATTAAGATTTCCAGCTTTTTCGAACCAGGCCCGCGCCGTTCTTGACTTCAGGAATCAAAAAACTGCATTATCGTTGGACGCATGTTTGAGGCAGCGATGGAGACCATATTTCTAATTGAGATCCTTTTTTAATGAAATTAAGACCTCCTGAAGTGAAGATGAAAAACCGATCACAACTTTTTACTCAACCATAATACCGTCAGTGGCACCCTCGAAGGCACAGATCACGATAATTTTGGAGTATCTAGTTTAAGGCGGATATTGGATAAGGTAGTCCAGATAAAGCAAAAGCGGCAAAGGAAACGCAATAATCGGCGTATCTAGAAAATGTAAGACTCCAGAACCATAGTGAAAATAGCTGTTGGACTAAAACGTGGGGCCAAGATTGCATGGAAGGTTATTTCGTTGAGCGCTCAAAAAGTGTATGCCATTGTGCATAGCTGGCTGCAGTAAGCTGCCTGCGTGTAACTTGTGGGTCCCGGTGCGAATGATGCAAACTACAGAGCCTTTGCAACGCCGTGAGAACTCGTCCGGCTCGGGTTGCGTACGGCTAAGCGGATTTTGGGACCCTTACTCCCTATACACCTCACAGCGTCCCTTGTGCTATCCTGGGGGTTACAGGTTTTTGTTAGAGAGAAAGCTCATCATTTTTGTTGCGAACGCTGCCTTAAATGTGCATTTTTCATGAAATATCATTGATTTACTTCTGAACACTCTTTAAACGATAATTTCTACTGTCAAATCCCTTTGTACCCATCTCATGGTATTTGCTACATTCCATATCAAAGTGTTAAGTCTAAGCATTCTGTTGGCATACCAAGGTGAACTTCGTGGTGAAGTGCTCAAGTGTGTGGAACTGCTGCCGTAGACCAGTTTTTGGAATCACTTCACTGACCTCGAATACCTCAAGATCACTTGGAAAGCAGAGTAATCTTGAAAAACAGNACAGAGCCTTTGCAACGCCGTGAGAACTCGTCCGGCTGCGTACGGCTAGGCGGGTTTTGGGACCCTTACTCCCTATACACCTCACAGCGTCCCTTGTGCTATCCTGGGGGTTACAGGTTTTTGTTAGAGAGAAAGCTCGGAAATCATTTTTGTCTTTGACTCTGCCTTTATGTGAATTTTTATTAAATATCATTGATTTTCTCCTGAACACTCTTTCAACGATAATTTCTGCTGTCAACTCCCTTTGTACCTATCTCAGGGTATTTTCTACATTTCATATAAAAGTGTTAAGTTCAAGCATTCTCTTGGCATACCAAGGTGAACTTCGTGGTGAAGTGCTCAAGTGTGTGGAACTGCTGCCGTAGACCAGTTTTTGGAATCACTTCACTGACCTCGAATACCTCAAGATCACTTGGAAAGCAGAGTAATCTTGAAAAACAGTTGCTTCAGTTGCATTCTGTTGGCGATGGACCTGAGTAATCAGGCATATTCCTGAACCGCTTGTATCCAAAAACCTGTGGCTAAAATTCATTAACTCTGAGAAATTCTTCTGTTTGTAAAAATTATGTTATCCCTAGATAGATCTTAAAGTTTTTTTGTGATTTTGGCCTAGCTTCTATCCCTCTAGCAACTATGCGAAGTTCGACATAATTGAATGACAGGACTCAGTAACCATTTCAACGTGATTGATTCTGGTGTTGTTCGTAGAAAAATTCGAAAGCTCAGTATCATATGTATGATAATTTAAGATTGTTAGTCTTTCTAAGCACCGANACATCTTGAAAATTCTGGGATGTTCTATGTAGTTAAGGTTGATGAGTGAATGATATTCATTACGATGTACGATGGGTTGGCACAGCCCTGTCCGATAATTTGGGAAGATTTTCTTGTTTTAAACAATTTCCAGCACAATTTCCACTTCTAACATTTTCCAGCAACAAACTTATTACTTCCAATCAACTTTGTTACAGGGAATAGGTTAGGAGGGAACGACTGATCCTTCCGCGGAATGATAGTTTTTACTCTTGTAGCTATTAGGAATTTCCGTCTGCTCATGACATTGTTGAAGAGAACGTCGATGGGATTGAGTTACGAAGAACAGTCAAGAGCTAGCTGCAATAATTGTCCAGAATGCTCGTCATGAATGCGTCAAGTCTATCTTTAACCAGAGGAGTTTCTTGAATAACCTTGCAGTTGAAGTTCCATGTTGCTTGATGGGTATCTCTGAGCCTCGTAGATCTCCACTCAATTCTGTCCCTTCCTAATAAGAAGCGAGCTCATCACGTTTTCATTCTTCGTTATCGTCTGAGGAAGTGAATGATCGTAAAGTGAATTTGAACTCTGATTTGTGTATACGACCTCACAAGAGACCTCATAAAAGCTCCTCATTCTTACTCCGTAGCAGAATCATGACGGTTATTTTCAACAAAATAACTTTGGCTAGAGTTTACAGTTAGAAGGTTTGAGTACAATATACCACGCTCGGCCCTCTCTAAATCTTGGCATGACCTTTGACTAGTGTGTATGTTTACTGCCCCCCTTCCAAGATTTCAGACTTTCGGCTACCTCGCCTTTAGCCTCATAAAGTCTAAAATCTTGGAAAGGCTGCAGTATGCATACACTTAAGTCAAAGGTTTCAGTACAGTTGACACGTCTTTCTTAGGGATGCATTTAGCATACGACATTTCCGGAACAGAGAATTTCAGCTAGGAAGGGGTGATCCAAATGTAGGAGCTCAGCTTTTGTTTTGTAAAAACAAACTATCAACAATCAGAAACAATCATCTCATGTCCCCCCCTCCCCCCGAGTTTGTACGCCGTTAGAGTGATCGACAGGAACGAAAATTCAGTCGGCACTCGGCTCTTACATTAATCGTGTGTCAATACGCAAAATTTTACTCGTCGCATATACGACGCATCGAAAAGGGGCTTTCGGCAAGGACACGGGGCTGCTGGGGCAAGCCAGGGGTTACTGTAAGAGCCGGCTGCCGGACTGAATTTTCATTTGTGTGAGTGATCGGGGTTCGATCCATAAGCCTTGCTCGCAGTGGGCACGGTTCCCTCCTCAGTTCCCTTTTCTTTGAAGGAGGGTGCGACCGCGAGGCTTTTTTTGTTGAAGAAGGAATACTAACGCCTTAATAGTCTATGTGTAAGTCATTCTATCTCGTTAGGTCCTTTTTGATAGCACTGAAACTAAAAATAAGCAGTTTAAAAAACTGATCCGCAGCCGATTCAACTGTTTCGGACGTATCTGTTTAATCCAAAGGGTTGTCAGGTCTTGTTGGCTAGTACTGCACATCAGAAAACTCTGTGACGGGAAAGTATTGACGCTTGCTGGTCTTGCGGGGAAGCAATTTAGAGGTTGCTCAGGTGATTGTGGAGAATAGCATGTGGGAGGCTGTTGGGAAATGTGGGTTGCTCGGGTAAAAGCACTATAAGAGGGTCTATTAACTCGATGTTTGATTTGCAGCAGTTCGCCTTCAGTTTTCCGATACGTATAATGGTTACTTACAATGGATCGAAAAATAAAGTCTTCGACGTTTATTAGTCCCGTTTTTCGTATGCGCCAAGGGACTCGGCTTCCATTCAAAGCTATGGTGGCATATTGAATCCGCATTTGGGCTATCTGATGACTTACGGTGTTTAGCCGGTAGACAAGTCAGTTGTTCTATCGTCATAGACGAGTCTGGTACCAATCAACCCTAGGAGCATGACAGGCTTGACTGGCCTGGACGTATAGAAGCTGGGACTCGATCTTCACAGCATGGATTGCTACTATAAGATTACGATGGTAAGATCCAAGTTGCGGTAGTGCAAGTGACGGCGCAAAGGGAAATACAGTAGCGCTCAAAAGTCTTCGTTTCGTTGAAATNGAAAAATAAAGTCTTCGACGTTTATTAGTCCCGTTTTTCGTATGCGCCAAGGGACTCGGCTTCCATTCAAAGCTGTGGCACATTGATTCCGCATTTGGGCTATTTGATGACTTGCGGTGTTCAGCCGGTAGACAAGCCAGTTGTTATATCGTCCTAAACGAGTCTGGTACCAATCAACCCTAGGAGCATGACAGGCTTGACTGGCCTGGACGGATAGAAGCTGGGACTCGATCTTCACATCATAGATTGCTATTATAAGATTACGATGGTAAGATCCAAGTTGCGGTAGTGCAAGTGACGGCGCAAAGGGAAATACAGTAGCGCTCAAAAGTCTTCGTTTCGTTGAAATGGTTCTTCAGCCGTACTTTTCAGTCGTAACTCCTTTCCTACTGAATCTAAACAAGCGAAATTTCAACATGTGTAGCATGGGTGTAGTGTGAATATTTACCACTATTGACATGCAATCTGATCGTGTTCCAGATATTCCAAAGAGCATGAACTCAAAATCGACTGAAAATGCAGATGAGGTCCTTCTAGAACCTCTTTTCTTTTTGTCATGTCTGAAGTGTACAAGTGATAGTGCCGAACACAATAGATGAGAAAAACGCACATAAGGTGCGAATTAGTGCAGACGTCAACAACTTTACTTTTAGCAAAATGTGCTACCGCAACAAACACCTTACTTTCCTGTGGATATTGCAGCTTTGCAGTGAAATAGTGATGGGCAGGGTGAAATATGCCCTAGTTAAACATATCCAAATTTTGCGCCATTAAGTCTACTAACAAAAAAGTTATGAACGAAAAAACGTCAAAGCATTTCACCAAGACTTTTGAGCGCTACTGTAGATGTACTCGATGAGTAGAACAAAACAAAAGCTAATCAAGGACAAGGTCCCGGGTTGTTCTCGTAACTTCTTCGAATGACTTGCAGAAAGCAAGACGGTCATATTTGTTTTACTTGCTTTGGTGCTATTTCCTAGATCTTTCTTCATTTCCACACCATTATGCGTATACTTTCAGATCCTTTATTCGTGACAAAGAGAATATTTCGAGGCTCAAACAAAATTGTTGTTGGGATTTCTTCAAGCAAACCATTATTTGAAGACATTACAAACCATCAGTGTGAGCATAGGAGGGGAGAAATTCATGTTATCCTGAATCTCCCTTCCCGTATGCTCCACATTCATGGCTGACAGCTATTTTTTGGGTACCTAGTCTGCTGCTCCGTGTCCATTCGAAGATTGTCTTTCATTTCGCGCCATGTTCTCGTTTACGACTGCCTCGAACATTTGTCTGTAACTGACGGGAGAGCAGAGAGTTCATTAGCGTGTGTGCCGATTCGTGCGATTCTGGTTGCGCGCGGCAAATTGCGCGGCGAAATTCGTGCGGGAAGGCGAAAGCGTGAAGTAGAATAGTTGGGTATGGTCAGCTGATCCTACCAATCTACTCTACTTCAGATTTGTGCTCCAATAGTAGGCGTCAGAGTCATTCGAATCATCACGAATTCCACCGCGCAACTTGTCGCGCGCACCCAGAATCGCACGAATCGTGCGTCCCCCAGTTCATTATACTCCCTTCAAGCTCATTCCCTCTTGGTTTCCTCTTCCGCTGTTCCAGAAGGCATAGATCACTTCCAGCTGCATCCCTGACTTCAAAAAATAGCCCATCTCAGTAGAAAACAACGACAGCTGTCAGGAGCTGTTTCATCTCTAGATTTTGCAAAAAGGTCCAGTGATTTTCCTCGATCCACATTTCATAGGAACGCGACTGTGGGCAACTGCCAAGAGCAAACTGTTTTCATGAGTTAAGAGTGAAACATATCTCTAAGGTTACCCAAATTATATTTTGGTTGTGCCAGAGAGTGTCTGGGTGTTTATCAGCATAGTTCACCATTATAATCTCATTGCCTGAATACGTACACGTTTGTTTTGACTAAAAAACGGATGTACTACCCACCAAGGAACGATTAACGGTGGCTCGCATCGTTCGCTTTGCCCTCTGTTACTGCTGCTTCAAGCAGCTGATCGACCGCATGAAATCAATCTGTCTCATGTTTCGCTGTTGTTGCCACCTTCTACCTCTTGTTTCTACTTGAATTTTTCTCATGTTCCTTTGAAAAAAGCCAAACCAGACTTTTTCAGAGCGGAACAGTAGGTACGTAAAGTACATTTGATAGTGAGATGCGAAACTTTTCGAATTTTCTGATAGTTGTACTGAAAGAGGTCAGAGCTGAGCTCAGTCCTCGGCTGCCTTACTGGCCTCGGCCTTACCCACTGCACTACCCTGTGCCTGACCTTTGGAAGATATATCTGATACTTTTATGGGCATTATTTAGGAATCGGACCGCTTGGGATTTCCTGCCTATCCCTTTTCTATCACCAATGTGCCATGTAGTAGACTGCGTTGAACACGGTGTGGGCTATTTGGGATCACCTCTGTCACCTGTTAACCCCTTGGTAATTGATTCACTGAAGCGGGTGCCAATAAGGTCTTCGTTCGTCATTGTCACGGGCAAGTGCAGTCCAGTGTACCCTAGACTCGATTTACATGAAGCCTGCCAATCCTTTCATCGAGAACTTTCGGGAAGAAGTCGGATCGTAGGGCGGACCGTCGTCCTGGTTTCGGTTGACGTTCTGAGGTATCCAGTAAGTAAAGACCTTGGTAAACGTTCTGATAATTGAGCTATGTAGAATATCACCATCTATTAGACGAAGAAAGATCGAAAATTGTAGGCCACATAACTAACTAGCTAACCAACAGTTTGTTCTCCACCAAAGTTCTTCGCCGTCGTTTTTTATTTTATATAAGAGGAGGCATTGTTAGCCTCGTCTGAAGCTTTCGTTGAAAAGGCAGCCTTTCTTCGAGTAACTTGAATATTCATTTTCATAAACATCCGGTGATTTTCAGTCTATCAGCCACTCACACAAGTGTTTTCAAGTATCGCGGCTGGATAAATCCTAATATTATCTCTCTAGGCCACGCAAATCACCCGAGTCGAGACATAGGGGTTCCATTGGAAGATCTTTTCGTCTTTTTCACATTCCTAGCTACGTGCTTTACACGTCATTATTTCAAATGAGCATTGGCATGAATATTCAATAAAATGCAAAATGTAATGGTGTCCCCAATTACAAGCATTCAATTTCGTAACCATTTTTGAGAAACAGATCCGAGGCAGTCCCACTCGAGCGCATGGTCCAAAAATGAAATCACGAACGGATACTCGCTCAGAAGAGAAGGTTGGTTTGCACCTGGGAGGCCCTAGAGGTCTCCACGGAGGTCTGCGCTGCCTTTGAAACGCCACTGTCATTCTTAATGAAAGTTGAACACAACGCAGCTTATGGTGTAAAAACTGTGTTTGTCAGAAGATTGAAAGCTCACATTCCATAACATTGGGGTAGACAGCATTAACAACATGAATTGTTAATATAAATCCTTGTCGATACTAGGTCAGCCCCGCTAGGCTACCCGGAATACAGCTTCCATTCTACTTGTGAGCATCCATTAATAAAAGCTGCCAAAAGCAGTAATATAAAGGTACCTTATTATCCTGAACTCGAGGGCTCCCTCCCCTCCCTCCCCCGCCGTACGAAAGCAATGGCTCGGACCGCTCGGGAAAGGCTGCAAAAATAGCACGACCGAAACAGGCTGCTAAAAGGAGAAGGACTAAGATGGTAATCTATAGGTTCGAACGCACACGAACGCTTGCCTCGGAAGCATCGAAGATCCGATTATGCAAGCAGGAAGATCAAGTCATCTAACTGACCGAAATGCGATGACATAGCCCATTGCGTGCCGTTCTCGAGACTGGAGAAGTACTGGTCTTTGGGCATGTGACGGTAGTGGCGTAGGTGTCCTTGTCAATACGCACTTAGTTCTGAACATCAATTCATACAAAAGTTTGACAACCCGAGTCGGGCGTTTGCGATTGAGAAGCTGTGGCCCAACCTCGGCTGTAACATTCTTCGCTGCCTATAAGCCAACACCAACAAACAACTATGAAGAAGAGGAGTGGAAGCGTTTGATATGGACTCGGGAAGGCTCTACAGAGAGGACCACACTTTTTTTCAAGGTTATCCTCAATAATTTCAACGCCAGAATTGGCCCCAGGGGAACGCTTGTGGAGCTACATATCAGGACTCACTGAACGGAAAAGAATAAACGGAGTGAAAGACTGCCAAAGTATATCATGTCGATCCACACTATCCTAAGCTTCCAGCAGTCTCAGAAGCTCTCTCATTTGCGATGGGCAGAGGAGTCACCCAGTGAACAGTTCCACAATAAAAGACCACACCATGTTTGATGGAAAGTTTTGCCTGACTACTATCGCTGTTGTTCCAAAGTTCTACATTCTACAAGTTCTACAAAACAATAGAACCATCCCCTTCTTCGCGCCGTTTTCGGTGCGTGGAGAGAGCCCCAAAGTTCAGGATGCAAAGCCTTAAAAACTCCATCAGATGGGATCACTTTGCTTCATTGCGAGTTCGGGAAAATTCCGTTTGCAATAACATCGATGAAAATACAACCTGCTTGTTAAAGATCTTCACGGTAGTGCTAGGAGCGCAGAAAGTCTGCAAGTAACCAAAGGGCGTCTTTTTCCGAATACTCGCGAGCATATACATACATGCATACGCCAGCGAGGAATCACGCGAACTACAGGCAACCATCAACAAACGTCCAAACTTGCTGTGCAGAGAAGCGATAAAGGAAGATCCGAAAAAGAGAAGAGCAGCAGTTTGCACGAAGCCTCCGAGGCCGAAAAAGGCATCCGCAAAGTTCGCTGGTGAATCGCCATTTACGAGACCATGACAGCTTCATTTCGTTGTCCTGACGGAACAGCTGCTGCATCTCGAAGGGCCATGGAGAACGTCATCTACAACTTATGATCGGATCTCTTCGACAGCTACGCATACCCAGCTCTTTGTCTACCTATCCCGATCTTGATTAAACCAGAACCTCTAAAGGGTCTTCCATCAGTAGTCGCCAGATTTCTGGTTATGCATCTCACGCAGTATCTGTCGGAGTGCAAAGCGCTCACTCAACATTGGAAATCCGGCAATATTGCATTGCTGTGGAAGATGGGGACTAGACGATATTGTCGTCTGACGCCCAATCCGTCCGCTGTCTGTGGCCTACAAACTATTAACTCGCGTCATCCGCAGCAGGATTGACAGCGCACTAGATGAAGGACAAGCGTTCCTTGGCAGAGGATTCAGTGCATCGATATCCTTTTCTCATAAGACTCAGTGAAGTATCGCGAGATTACAGGATGTCGTTATTTCTTATTACAGGATGCTGAAATTCATCGATCTGAAGGAGATAAGTAAAAGTACGAAAGAGGAAGGGTAGAATAGCAAAACTTTTATTATCAGCACTGCCGGAAAGGATTCATAGGACTAGAGGAGTTGTACTGTGCCGAAGAACAAGCTATTCTTGTAATAATGCAGCTTGCAAAACTGTGAACTGCTCAACATGAAGGCTTTTTTCACCTTAAACCTTTTAAGAATCGCTCAAACCTATCAGGTAAGTTATCAAGATTTCGTTCAATAATGGCTAATTGGAGACTGAACCCCTATTAGTGGAGACTTTCAACGCCAACATCCAAGCAACAGTGCAAAGAACATAAAGCAGGGTGATACCAAAGTTTTGGTTGCCATCACAAAGGGTCGAAATAATTTCGTAAGCACTTTACTGTTTACTCACCCAGTCTAGAATAATAAACTCACACTGCGTCGAAGGAATACGATTAGAAATGCGTGATCAACATACCCTCGTAAGTATGTGCTGCCAGCATTTTCAACTAGCCCCTATGTGTTCCTTACCGTTTTACAGCGATCCTTAATTGAGGCAGAGCAGCACTTTGCGGTCAGGTCTTTTCCTTGGCCTTTCCTACTTTCCTCTACTTTGTTTCCGTTCTTTGGTCAAACACCTCTGATCGCTTCCTTTCCCATTTCAAAATATAAAAGAGACTGAGTAGTGTGTAGCCGTCTTTCTGACCTTGGTAGAAAACATTTGTTCAGCTTCTATTTGGGATGAACATCTAGGTATTTGCCTAAAAGAGAAGCACGAACAGTATTATTATGCTCGAGATGTTTGATAGGCTGAGTAACAGAAGTGCATCATTCGACAATCGATTATCGTAATTTAAATAATCAAATGTGAGAATAATTTTGGAAGAAATTCTAAATTTAAATATTGTTTCGATATATTGAGATATTTAATGGCGTTGAAGGGAGGGGCTACCGCCACACTATGAAGTTCGCAGTGGTAGTGCTTCACTCCTTCTCCTTCGGTGGACGAGTAGGCTACGCTCAGACCATTGGCTCTCTGTGCTACTGAAAGTACCTCTCGGTACACCATATTCAATTAGTCGATGTCATAAGCAACACTGTCCGCAGCTGTGCTTCTGCCAAAGAAAAAAGCAGCGAGAGCTTAGGTAGCAGCGATTCCGCTTGCACTAATGATGAGATCAAGTCTCGCCCATGGAGATCTTATATTAAATGTTTTTCGTTTGATCGACTCCTATCAGAGACTTCTCATCCGAATACTCGTGCTTTTACCTTTCTTTTACAATTTATTAAAATTATCGACGATGTTGGCAATCAACATAGTTGTTGTTTGCTTTATCAAATTCATGGTTGGCCTCTCCTGGAATGATAACGGAAGCAGTGCAGAGGCTTCAGAAGCAACCCCTTCAGAGCGAAAAAATTAAACCGATGGCCTGAAGAATACACTGATAAAACTGAGTTGAGGGCACTGTTGTGAAATTTGAAACTACCATTGCTTTTTTTACCCCTTATTGATTACTGGTCTGCAATCTTTATGAAATTCCAAGATGCTTCAAAGAAAGTGTCGAGTTTCAATGATTCCATTGAATGTCACTGTCTGAAGATAAGAGATGCACTCACTCTCTGTCGGGGCGATTCTCTTTCCACTGGCTATTTTTTCAGAAGCAGGTGATGAAACGTTATCAGAGCGTTGAGTTCCTGTAGCCTTTTCACTTGTCGCAGTCGAGCTCCTTCCTGAAATATCATTGTTCATTTTTCAGGATAGATTATAAATTATGCTCGTGACTGATGTAACTTTTCATTCTGGGGCTGCATCAAAGTCATTGTGTTCCTTATTGAGCCCTGTGGCAGGGCGTTTCTCCATCCTTTGCTTCACTTCTTCCTCCAGACACTAAAGAGTCAACAGCCGTAGCTTCCTTCCCATTAATTAGCTTCTTTCATCGCATATAGTCATTACTTGTTTCAACTAGGACTCATACTCGACTGTTTTTCTCTTCAGAAATTCCGCCCGATCGAGATGCGCCTTGGTCTCGTCCTTTCACTCGTCTCTGCCTTCCAAATATTTCAGCAATCAGTGGTGAATGAATTGCACGACGTTGATCGCAAAAGCTACTCCTTCTCACTCGCCAGTGCGGCATTTCCTCTCGGTAAAATCACATTTATTGATTATGACTTTTAACTTTTTGAAAAGGTTTTCCTTTTTTCGTCAAGCTCAGCGGGAATTAGGTTTTGATCTTGCAATGCTTTTAAGTCACAAAAAGACCTGGAATTTTTGTGTTTGCTGTTCGACATGTGGTGATATTTGCTTGAATATCACTTGAAGCCACCGGGGTGGTCGCTCTAAGACTTATCGGGGAGCCAGGCCCAGATTCATCTACCAGGTTAAACTCTCAAAACTCTTACATCAAAAAAAATCATCGGGATAAGTTGCAATCATTTAGCGATCATTGCTGCATTAATCTGCACGATTTCTTCTATTGTCATAATCCTTTTACAAAAGGGGCCTTATCATGGGCTCATCAGCCCGTGTATGTGCTGTCAGAGTTCAAATCAATGAAATGGCTAAAGATAAAGAGAGATTTAATGTAATAATGAGAACGTATTGACGATGGTGAGAACATCAGGATAAATCTTAAAGGCACGGTTCACGATAAAATAGGTTACTGAGGCCTTTCTTTAGGAATACTCAGCGCCTCCCATGGGTGATAGAAGGGATCCTCTCGCTCCCACAATCTCGGCGTTTAGGGCATAGTGGAAGCCCCGCTGCTGCCGTAGTTCGCTTTCCCGCCCCTCGATCGGTGTCACGTTAGACGAGTGTCGAGACAATACAGATTGCTATTATTCGTTCTAGGACCCACGCACAATCAGCTAATCGTCGAGTGATAAGGCGATGTTTTTCTCCCATTCTTTTTTCCTCTGTTTTTCTTTTTGCTGCGGCGATCCCTTATTTAATTTCCTTTTCCTAGAGGCTGGAAAAGGTGAGCTACTTTTACTATTACTACGGCTTTTTTGTTTATTTATGCTTGTAAGTGAATGAATTTTTTCTTACCATTGTCTGTTATTCGCACCAGGACCCACACGCGCGCAGTGAAACACACTGTTTAGCTCGTCCAAACGCCCCACTATTCTTCATTTTCCTGGTTTCATTCTCGTCCAGCCCCTTTTTAATGGTTTTTGGATGCCTTTTTTTCACTTTGGAAACACCGATGCATGCAGTTTCTTCACCTCCGTCGCACAAGTTTCGATCTTGTCTTCCATTTTTCATCATAATCTGGATTACCCAAATTTATGGTGAACTGTGCCTTTAAATATGTTCCTCATTCATGATAATATTTTGAGCAAATAATGGCCTTTTTGTGACACTCTCTTTGTCCATCAGTACTTGAAAATCCTTCAGCATCCATACCATGTAATGAGTAGCGTTACCAAACGAGTCGCGTTAATTATTTATTTTTCCCGAAATACTTGCAGTAGTGTGTAAACAAACCTACAGTGGCGTGCATGAAGAAAACCGTCACTGCTTGCATTTCTTCTCCTTTTTTACAAGATTTTCTGATGGAGGCACTTATGTATGTATGTTCTACAAAATCATGATCCTGGAAGCCTCGTGACATATTTGATTCAAGGGTTTTATACTAGGTGCTTAGGATTATTTGAGTTCCAAATTTTTTTCTTTTATTTCTCTTAAAAAAATATAAATATTAAAAATAATTGATTTTTATTAATCCCTCTGTTCATTCTAGTTCGTGGGGTATTAACATTGTTTATGTCTCATTTTCTCTTCCATTTGTTTTCGTCAACCCTTTTCCACTGATGAGCCTTGGGGTTGGCGAAAACGAATGGTTCGGGTGAGTGAGTGGAGGCGGAGCAAAGCATAAAGTAAGTTTTTGATGTTTTTTATTTATACCTCCTCTTTTTTCTTTTATTACTCATCTTTTCTAATTTGACATTCAGGCCAGTTCGTCTCAACGCTCTTCCTCGCGTGTAATCCGATCCCGGCTAAACAGGGACTGGTTACGGATGCATGGCTGCTCATTATTGGCTCAGTTGTGGCTGCCTTTCCCAGGTAGCTTTGTTTTTCTGATAAAAAATTTGATTAGTTGAAGTGACAGAATATATGCAGATGCTATGTTAATATAAAATTCAAGCGGGAACATACCCAAGAGTTTCAACTTCGAGATTTGCTAATAGCAGGCAATTTTATCTCACAATCAGAACTTGATCGAGCTCCATAGAATAGCATGTGCTTGGTGCGATCCCACTAAGTAAATTCATGGAATGCGGATACATTCGTCGTCATCTGGGCATCTGGGCAGTTTTCCTTGGTGCTCCTCTGAATTCTGGTTCTGGAGGGAACTCGCTGGATTAGACCCTTTTATTTTTAAATTTTTTCTTTATTACTCAGGTAACTCGGCTGCAACCAATCTCAATATCTTCAATTGTAATCACTGTGTTATCCCAAGAGACCGCTTTTATTAAGCCATCCGCCAAACACCTAAGTGGCGAATGCTTCCATCCTTATCCGCCACTCGATGCTTGACATCATGAAAAAAAAATGTGGATAATTTAAAAATGTGGAAAAAACCGGGAACCACCCAATTTTTCATTCTGTTTTGACGCACTCTTGTAGTACTTCTCGACTTTGCAGTTGGGCGCTGTTGTGTGCTGGCCGATTTCTGATCGGTTGTGGAGCTGGTCTCGGGTTCGTCTGTTCAACGATAGTTCTCTACGACTTGGTGCCATATTCATCTCGCCCAGCTCACTTTCTTGCTCTGGGAATTTCATTCGCCTTCGCCACCCTAATGATCAACTGCGCTCCCCTAGTCAACTTCTCAGATACTGTTACAGTACTGTTTGCAGCAGTAGTGAGTGCAGCATCAGGTGAGTAAATATGGTGTCCGACAGTGCAAACTTGAATGTTACAAAAACTTTCACAGGAATCGCATATCTATTCCTGCAGCCAGAACCCAATGCTGAGAAAATAGCAGATTCACCGTTGGAAGGAGCCAAAGAAATCCCTTCAAAGTTCCCTTCAACACTGATCTACGTTCTAATGACACTGAATGTGGTTCGTTTTCAACTCATTGACATGATTTCGACTATTGAGGGACAGTTCAGTGACATGGGGCATGGGGCGACTATCACCTGCATCACTTAGTGCCCCATCGGACATCGATTTCCTTTTGTGAGATCCATTGGCGTCTCAATCGTCCCTGTCGCGAACCAGAGTGATTCTGTGGATCGGCCTCGTTTGAAGGGCATAAAGCATAGCATTCCTTTGGTTCGGTTTTGTGAAGTAATCCAACCATCCCTCTGGCGTCCGCTGTGGGGATCTCGTCAGTGGTAGCCGTGCTGTAGATGACTCCACCCGCTGAATGCATTTAGTGAGAGAGGAAACTGAATTGCCAGCGAACGCTAAGCACTGAATTGGTGACAGCGGCAGGTTTCTGGAGGATTCCTACCACTTAGCCTACAACTTATGGCTCCTCATAATGACTTCTTATCTCTTTTTCGATCTAAGATCCAACCATTTCTGATCTAGTCTTGTTCTGAGATCTTATTAGTCTTACTTATTATCTCGATTTTGCAGAGCATTGGTGTACCGGCAATCCTGGCATTTTCGAAAGGTGTGTTTGAGAAGTAAGTGATCTCAAAGTTTCTGCCAGACACTGACTCGGTTATGACATTCTTGCTATAATCTTTACCTGAAATTTAAACAAGAACTGTGGTTGCTTACAGCTTTGGTCTTGATCCAATCACATCGGCCAGGCTTTCAGTCGCTTTTCCTGTCGTTCAGATCGTGGCAATCCTTATTCTTCACAAATCACTTTTGGACAGGTGGTTTTTATGACCTTTTGATAATTTTATCGGTTTCCTAAGAGAATTCATTAATATATCCCAATATTCTTCAGGAAGATCCTGATCGTTGGTGGATATATTGTTGCTGTAATGATTCAGGCGATGCTTCTTTTAACGTCGTACTATCCTCTCTTACAGCCCGAGGTATGAAAACCAGATTATTTCGAAAGTCGTTTCGAGGTAGTAAGTGCGATGTCAGGATCAGTTAGGAATGTAAGCACGGCTTTGGTGGAGGTGCTCAGGAGCAAAGGGAGGAGAATGCGCTCTTGGTCTAGCGGTCGGTGCGCATTCAGAATACGTCCGAATTGCAATTTCAGTAATGAGTAATAGGTACTTGTTCAAGAACTACCCCTACTTCTTGAAATTAAATCAAGAAATTGCCATTATTAAACCCTCGAGGGTATTTGGCTCACTTCATACTTACTGAAGTTGTAGCAAGCTGTTCAAAGCTTCTTGGACCTGAAATTTCTCGAATGGCGGCATAATAATTATGTCGGCTCGAAA
>UZAF01016515.1:66046-78420 GCA_900617895.1 Haemonchus placei
CATGACGATCTTGCACCTTTAGTTTGTGCACAGCATGAATTGTTTCCGGAACGACAACTGATTTTGGACGACCTCCACGAAAATCGTCTCCGAGTGAACTACGACTTCGGGTGAACTCACTGTGCCATCGATAAACCCATAACTTGGCCGAAACAAAATCTTATAATTTAGTGTAAACAACACAAATCGCGCTCAAATTTTGCAACGGAACCTCAAAATAGTCAAACTTTACGATAGTGGTGTCAGTTCCTAGATTGCTAAACTGGTGTTTCCAAATCCCGAAATATAAAAGGCAACCCTCGTATATGAAACTGTAAGCTTGCTCTAAGTCCTTTTTTTGTATCATCATGTGAAGCAGACGCCATTAGGATCTGCTATTTTTTAAGTTATGCATATGACTACCTCACAATAAATCTATGGCCTGAAAAATCTGATTTGTCATTTTTGAGGAGGTCCCCATCAAGTGGGTCAGTCGTTTAAGTTTCAACAAACATAAGCATGAAAGCTGAAACTCGGGGTTTTTCAGAAAAACAACGGGGTAAGTCCAAGAACACAATCATATCATCTTTCATCCTAGCTCGAAAATAAAAGCTCTACTGAGCAGTTTCGCTTCACCTTTTCTCAAGTCCTCATTTCCCATTAGCTCTTGTCATCTCGTTATGGGGTCCTTTTGAGGGAAATCAAGAAAGTATAAGGTGTTGGGACGTCAAGCAATCCCGTCTGAGGGATGCGCCACGCATTCGACTTCCATTCAGGATCGTAGCGGCAAATTGAATGCGTATAAGGCCTACATATTCAGTGACTTGCCATGGCTACCCGTGTTCAGGACAGTACTTTTATCCTCCCAGACGAGTCTGGTACCAACTAACCGACCCCGTAGGGATGGAAGGCTTAGTTGGCCTAGGCGTGTATCGATCTAGAATTCGAACCCGTGACCATGTGTGTGTCTAAGTGTGCCACCTGCCACTACATCACCTCCGCCTAACCTGAACAATTACAGCAACTCACCTTCGATGCAAAGTGTAGTTATCCCCTCTTGATATTCGACTGGAAGTCTTTAAGTGAAATCTGAAGTCTTTCTCCGAATAGCATCAACGGTGGAGCTGAAGGGCAGGTCATTTTGAAGAGTTTGATCTACTCGATAGCTATACGAAAAACTCTTTCCAACTTTGCTAACTCTCGTTTCTCTCCGATAATTTGTACTCGAATTTTCTGATTTAGTATCGCTCTTAGAAATCGTCCTATTATTTCGGTTTAATTTTCAGAGCAATTCATAAATGTCTATAACAGAAAATGAGGTGCTCATTGAAGGGAAGCCATCAATTTCAATCGATGATATTGTCGGAGTTCGAATCGAGCACGGTATCTTACGATTGCATGTATTATTTTCAAAAATTAGCGTACTCTTTCACTGCGAATTGGAAATTTTTGTGGAAATTCTCACAGAATTTTCTTGATTCAACATATTTCAGAAGACAATGCCTCGACAAGTTCGGTAGTTGTTGAAAATTTTCCGCTGGTGAAGAATCGAAGAACCTACCGACCTCAAAGAGTGAACTTCAGCTCATTGAATGAGGCTCAGCGTTTTCGCCACACTCTCCAAAACCGGCTAACCAGAAGACATCCTCGTGAGTGATTATGATATTTTACAAACCCTTGATGGTCTAATTTACTCACTCCTAATTCATTATTTAACCAGATTCGTGTTAATATTGAATAGCCGCCTGGGGTTAGGTAGCCCGCTATAACAAGCCAAGTATCTTGTACCATTATTGCTAAGACCGGTTTAACCTTCCCTTCTACGAAAGCCACTTGGTTCGAATTCGGCCTGTTCACGGGACTGACAACACTTGCATCCACACTTCCACCATGCTAGTGCATGGGCATTGTGTGCATCCCAATGCCAAGCAATTCCTCTTGAAAGTGGACAGTACGGCGACTTCTGAATAGTTATGATTCGGTCTCGTCCGCTGGTTAAACCTTATTATCAGTTATTGAAAGTTACTACTGTAATGTGGGTTTTCCAGAACCATCTCCATTTGTTTCATTTGAACTGGGCAATAATCAACTTTGTGCATATGCAAAAAATTCGAATGATCTTCCGTGACTTCTTGGTTTGCATTAAAGGCACTGTTCGCGATGATTAAATGGGCGGGTGTGTCGATGACGTGTCCTCCTCTCATTCGATGTCACGTCAGACAGTCTGACGTGGCGTCGAATGAGAGGCGGACACGTCATTGACGTGCCCGCCCATTGGATTATCGCGAACAGTGCCTTTAAGATAACCTTGGTATCGAAGTCTTTTCCCAGCATATTCTCGGCTCCAGGTTCAGTTTTCTTTCGAATGCGATAATTTTAAGGGTATTTCTCGTGGGAGCATCGTTATCTCCGCTAACTACGTTGGCCTTTGCTCCCTCAGAAGTTGGTTTCTAAGAAGTCTATTTTGGTTTCTCTATAAAATGACGGCCGGTCTCCTGACACGCGGAATTTGGACTTCAAATGAATCGAAATTTCCTTATCGCAGAAGACATCTATCACACTCCTACTCGATTCTTCGTCGGCTTTATCAGTAGTGTTCACTGCGGTTCCTGTGTCACCGACAATACGAATCTCAAATAGCATGGACACTTGTCGAAGGAACGGTGGACAGGGCGTACACATACTTGGCCTTGCTGAAATCGAGATTGATTTTATGGGCCGTTTCCAGTTGTTGATATGGCATATGTTGTTTCTTCTTGACTTTGTTCATGAGGAACGCGTGGCCGACTAAACCCTGCTGTTAGGTGCACCTGTTTCTGAGTAGTTTCTGTAGCATAGTTAAAGGAGGGAAAATGAAAAACAGCGCTGAACGCCCGCTTTTCGGTGAACCACAACAGGAAATAAAAACTGATCTTACAAGCGTCCGGACTTTGGTGATCAAGTCTAGTTAGCTGAAACTTTGAATGAGTGCTGTAAAGGTTACTGCTGTCGAAAAGCTCTCTAAATCAGTTGGCAGAGTGAACTAGTGACGGACCTTCTGCGGTGTTTCTCTGAAGCCACTTCCTCACCCTGATGAACTTATGGGCAATGTTTCGAGAGGATTATCATCTTATTTTATGGTTGAAACACTTATAAACAGGGAAAAAATTTAGTATTGTAGTCGAAGTCGGTAAAAAGTTGCTTGAATTCTTTCAGTGATGATTCGAAGTTGTCTAAGAGTATCGTTGACACATTTTAGTAGTCCTGTAATACAGAATCATGCTGCAGCGACAAGTGGCGCTTAGCTCCCACACGTGATAGGGGAATCAGGTCCTGTCTGTCAGGTCGGGCTCCATTTCCTTCGGTATTAGACACGTGGGCAAGGAAAAACGCTGACATGAGCCTCAGGCGGCCACCAAAATTAATCAAATAGGCCTTTGCTCACTGAAAATGCTACTACTTTGAATGAGAGTCGAACACTGGTACGCATCCCAAAACGGGTTTTATCGGTGCCAAACAAATCTGTCCTATTACATCTTCGGTTTATGTGAGTAGTCATCTGAACTTCGGAGGGTAAACAGTAAACAGAGCCTGGACAGCAACAGTTCTCAGTGTTGCCACAGGAGCAGGGGATAGATTTTGAGATATTGGCGCCGTTTGGATAGTTTCTATCCTCATTATAGCAACCAACTGACCATTCCATAACTCTATGTTTTCAATCCGTTGTTTTTAGTAGGGTTATGGCTCATTTGTTGTAAAACAAGAAAAACGTCTGATCCCTCTTCTACTAGTTCTTTGCACCTGTTTAAATTATTAGGTTGTCGGAAAAGTCTTTGCGCCTTTTGCAATTTTTTTTGAAATTATTTTTTTCCTTCACAATAACTAACAATTAACAAATACATGCACCATCATTATCGATAAGGTATTGCCATTCATCAGACAATTTGTGGTTCCTGCTTGCTTAGAATTTCTGAGGTTTCGAAGAGGAAAACTCGTCAGTGTACGTCTCAAGTTGACTCAAATAATCGAACTTCTTATTTTTCGGATGGTTCGACAGCGACAGGAGCAGATGATATTCCGTTGGAGTTAGGTCTGATGAATACCGTGGGTGGGCCAGAACATGCCATCCCAGACTTTGAAGCTTCTTGTGGGCCTCCTTCGAAAAGTGTGGGCAAGCACTGTCTTGGAGAAAATAGACTTTCCCGAGTTTCTCTCCTAAAGCTGCAGCAATCCGGTCCACAGAGCACATTGGGCTTCAGTGCTGATAGCGGAGTTTGGTGGTAGAAGGTCCCAGTGCACGATCCTGTTGAATGGCTTCAAACGCTTGGCATTGCCTCTTGAGGTAGAAATTCTGGACTGGAGGTCGGGATTCCATGCTCTACGCATCCAAGCCACTGGCGTTTCCTCGTGTGGTTCAAGTAGAGAACACACTTCTCGTTACCAGTGATTAAGTCTTCCAGCCGTGCAAAGATGCGTCGGAAAGTCATCAAATTCAGGCACAAATCCCTCTTCATTTGGAGATGGTGGCTACCCAGACCACAACTTATCCATATCTCCGAATCTCCATGTCTTTCCAAGGCGATGCAAATGGACAGCTGTTGTGTCGTGATGGCTATGAGCTCCTGTTTCAGATGATGGGTACTAAACCTGGAATCTTCTTCAACCAGCTTCAGGAGATAACCGTCATTGAGCTCAGCTAGTCTCCTAGATCGTGGTTCTTCGGTCCAGTCAAAGTGGCCATTTTTGAACTTCTTGTACCAACTTTTTGATGCGCTATTAGAGACAATGAGTGGTCCTATCGCATCGCATATTCCCCCTGTCGCTCAATTTGGATTAACGTTTTTTTTCTGAACTCATAAAGCAAAGCCAGTTTGACTCGCTTTGGGTCGAGAGCGATTCTTGCAGCCATAACCGTTGCAAAATGCTACGGCAGATATGGTGTGGAGAGCGCATTGACCTGCACTTACGCATATTCCGCAGTGAAAATTCTAGAGCAATCCCCAAAGATTTCACAACATGGAAACCAAAATGCGCAAATACTTTCCCGACAACCAAATACATGAACGAAATTGGCCTGGCACTCTCTTAGTAAAACACGAACAATACTTTTACCGCACAGCTGGGCATCTTAGTTGAACAGAGAGGATAGACCAAAGAATAGCTTGCAGCACATCTATTGAAGAAGGAGCTGAACAATCGTGTGCTGGTACTGATCAATCCATTCAGTGGACAACAACAAGCCGAGAAACTGTGGGCAATACATGGAGCGAAAGTGTTACAAGCTGCCTCACTACAATCTGATATCATTCGCACAGGTGACTTTTAGTCATAAAATTAAGCATTCTAAAACGCTTAATACCTAGGCAGCGACCATTTTATTGAGTATAATTATACTTATGTGAAAGGAAACTTCAGAATATCGACAACATGCGACGGAAATCATGCTCGATCTGGACATCGATCGGTATGACGCGGTTTTAGTGATGAGTGGGGATGGACTGGTGACTGAGGTATGGACTTCCGGCAATTGCTAACAGCAACGAAATATTTTAATTCGTCTGAGTTATTATAACTCAGAAAAGAGTTGTCGGGCATAAAGTCGCCTTCGCCGGGAAGACTGTCTAAGAGAAGACTAGGAGTAGGTACTGTACATATTTTAGTCTAGAAAAAACTATAATGCTGAACCGAGCTTTGTTTGACGGAGAGCTCATTGAATAGTTGGGATTGTTCATTGCTCAGGGTGAAGAAGCCGATGGAGAATTCTTGGAGAATGGTTTTTCAGAAGGCAAACGAAGTTCTGACTTAAAAAAGTTTCATTATAAAGCTAGAATTTTTAGTAGTGAATTAATATGCATATATCCTTCCCTGTGACTTGATTCCCCTAAAATAATCAGGCCGCTCGGAAAGTATCTTCCTAAAAAATGCAGTAATCCAGATTTCCTTCAAATGTTCTTTAAGTTTCCCCACTTGTACGCGCCTGCCACATCCAGAGTTCTCTTCCTCGTTATTTGATCCTATAAGAGGTAAACTGTCCCTTCATTTGGTATATTTTCAAGAGCTTTCATTTGAGAGCCATGTAAGGCCAGAGCTCTTTGAAATTTGCATTAAGTATCTGGCCTTGAAGTCCCTCTTATACGCCTCCATGCACGCCTATTACCCATGCTTCGAAACAAAAAGGTCGAAGAAGATTCTCTGTCTGGTGAGCCTTAACGGCGATATAATGAGATATCTGGAAATATGTATTGAGCGCAAGCAAATGAGTCGAGTACTTTGAGAGTACTTCTATGGAAACTTCCTAAACATTGCCAAAAAGATCTGACTTTCGTTTAATTTTCGGTAGATGCTATCTGGAAGATCTTGTACAGTGGAAATCTCATTTTCAGAATCGACGTTTTTTTTTGAAACTGTCAAGAAGCGCTAATGGTGTCAATTTCGTACTTGCTTCTTAATTTGCGATGCACGGTTTTTAGATTATCTGTGGTCTACTTATGAGAAAAGACCGTGAACGAGCACTCAAATTTCCGATCTGCCACATCCCTGGCGGAACCAGCAACGCTTTAGCTGCCGCAATCTGCTACACCTGCAAGTGAGACCTGGTTGTTGATTTATTTATCTTCTTGCAGAAAATAGCACATTTAGCTAGTGGGCCNGTTATTTTGTGTCTAATCTGTTTAAAGGTATGATGTTGCAGTGAGCCGTTTTCTCCTCGAAATCTCTTCATACTCGAATGTTGTCTTATGGCAACTCGTCCTCGCTACCTTCCCCTCAGGTTGTATGTTGTCGAAACACAGTACGATGGCACAAGGTCGATGTTCATGAGCGCCACCTGGGGACTCATTGCTGATATCGGTAGGTCCATTCAAAGTGAATACGTCATTGCGCGAAAGCTTCACACTGGTAGTCAACTACATACTACCATGCTTCAATGCATAGGGTAGCTTCTCTATTGCTGCTAGGGCATTTACCATACTTCTCGACTCTCAGATCCTCTTCTTTGCAATTCCTAAAAGAACAAACTGTTAGGGACTGGAAGCGACCAGCCTTTGGACGGGCTTCCCGCTGCAAGACACAAATTGTAACGGTGGCAATTTGACAAGTATTCGAAGGAAATGCTGATCGCTGCGTGTAAGTTTCTCCGCGACAGCATCGAGACTCTGAGATCGCACGAAGTCTTAGTGAGAAGTCTTTAAGGATGAATGTCGTTAGGATTATCAGGTAGGTCCCCCTGAAACATCGCAAGCTACAAACGCTTTATGATTATTAGCTACTATGCCGAGGTTACTCGAAGGGAAGTTTGCCTTTATTGCTTGCAGCGCTTACTTTTTAGTCAAATTCAATTCTTCATGTTGTAGTGGGGTGAGGAGCCTGTT
Organism: Haemonchus placei; assembly: GCA_900617895.1. Lineage (NCBI taxonomy): Eukaryota > Metazoa > Nematoda > Chromadorea > Rhabditida > Trichostrongylidae > Haemonchus > Haemonchus placei. Next base: position 73,375 of record UZAF01016515.1, read on the forward strand.
TGTTGAGTCTTTCTTGTGTTCGTAGGTCCAATAACCCATGAAATTAATGTATCCTCATAGTATATAATGCAGAAAAAAAGATTTTGTTGATAGCGTCCGCGTGGTGGTCCATCTCCTTTCAGATTTGGTTTGCGTTGCGGTTTGGTTTGGTTGTGTAGAGAGATATACATGTACTTTTTGTTGGTGAAAGTTTACCAACAGAAGGCGTACTCGAGGTGTGCTGAACAAAAACATTCAAAAGGGAATTTCATGATAGAATAAATTCGATTTGTTATATTTGACAGGAAAAGGGTTAGGATCCCCCTCATTCTTTATAACCACAGAAGATGAACAGTCGCGCCTTAGATCTTCTTAATGGTGTCCATTGCAGACTTGGGCAGCGAACGGTTCCGATGGGCTGGCATGATTCGACTCCACATAGAGGCCATTCTCCGAATATTACGTAAGCTCATCCACTTCATTTTATTAGCTCACTACGGTCAGCACACTTCCAGTAGTCCTTTTGAAATAGTGCAGTGCACATGACCATTTGGGTCAGTCTTCTGTGTGCTCCGCATGAAGGTTTTCTCTGCTTCTGTTTCAGTTGAATAAAAACTCAGAGCTACAGTTTTGGACTTAGTTTCAGAGAGTATTCTCCATTTGTGGCTTGCTGCTAGGCTCCCGTGAGAAAACGGTGTTTCAGAACTTGATAAAGTTGCCACGTACAGGGCGCGTCTCTCCTACATTCCCGTGAATTGCAAGAGAACCTCCAGNAACACAATGCTGAGATTCAATTGTGACAGGAAGCTGTTTGGTGAGGGGCATTTCGATTACAACGATGTCGACCAAGTGAGTGACGTCCAAGTAGTCAGTTCCATCAGATTACGGTGCTTGGGTTGATCCTTCTGCTTATCCCTTTCAGGCAACGGGAGATGAACCTCACAGGAATGCGAACTTTTCGTCAATGGAGGAAGCGCTCGAGGGCACATCTTTAGTGAAAATTCCACCTCTTGATCATCCTTTGAACGAAACATGGGAAACAGTCGAAGGGAACTGGGTGATGGCCAATGTCTCCACCCTCAGTCACTTAGGTGATTTTTCAATCCGAATTTTTTAGCTTTGGAGTTAAATCATTCTCAACATTAAAATTTAAACACCAGTAATCCAAGTCACAAGGACCGGCCATTCAACTGACATACCTTTTAGGATCTGATATTCCGTTCTTGCCATCGGCTCGCTTAGACGNTTTAGTGAAAATTTCACCTCTTGATCATCCTTTGGACGAAACATGGGAAACAGTCGAAGGGAACTGGGTGATGGCCAATGTCTCCACTCTCAGTCACTTAGGTGATTTTTCAATCTGAATTTTTTAGCTTTGGAGTTAAACCATTCTCAACATTGGAAATTAAACACTAGTATTCCAAGTCATAAGGACCGGCCATTCAACTGACATACCTTTTAGGATCTGATATTCCGTTCTTGCCATCGGCTCGCTTAGACGAGACAACCATGTATTTGACACTGATTGACTGGAATACTGTGAAGAGTCGGCTACACATCGGGCACTTGTTCACGTTTATGGAAGGCAGCAAGCACTTGGCTCATCCATGCATGCAGGCGAGTATTGAACTTTACGGATTCATCCCGTGCCAGTTCATTTTGCTGTAGTCGATAATTGGTATGATTAACAATAGGGAGCAAGAGCAGCACATCTAATTCCCAAATATTGCGAGAGGCCTGCTCGGATAAGTCAGTGTCCTATCAGGTTGATTTATAGGTTCATCGCCACGACCTTCAGATGAATATTTTAAAAACGAACCAGTTTAAAGATCAAACGTATGCAACATCCCCAGTCATTACCCAACGCCAACTCTCAGGCAGCTTGTCGATCTCCTCCTCTTAAAATGGCNGGAGGGGCTTCGAATTCAAACTATATGCAAATCTCCGGAACACCTTTTCTTGACCTGTTTCCTGACCTGTGCCTTTAAAATGGCGAGGGCCGCCGGGACGCTAAGAAGTCTATGAGTACTATCCTGACCTCATGCTATGCTTCCAACTTTTTTCCTTATAGGAAGCGCTGCAGATGGCTGAAGAGCCATTAGTTGGAAGGCGCTAGGTCACGGACGTAGGGTGCTTAGAGACTACCAGCTAGTCGTACTTCTTCAGCTCGGTTTGTGTCGCATTCTCAATATGCGCTTTAAAGTAGCATGGGAAGTGGTTTTCCGCGTTTGGACCACGCGTACGATCGACACGAACTTCTAGTTCCCTCTGTTGCGCAACTACTTCGGCTGCGTTGATCGCCTCTCCCTTCTCCAGTAGATTAAAGTGGGCCATCAAGAAGGCAGTGGAATTTTCTTGGTTTGAAGGACGACCTTTGCTTCTGACTGTTCTCCTTTATCAACCCATTGCACCGTCTTTCTCAGCTTCGGTAATCGAGGAGATGAACACAGGTGTTCGTCTTCCTCGAAAAGTCATAAGAAAGATTGTGCGGCACTGCGACCTGCAAACACACGGTGGGGGAGCATTAGTAATAGTAATGGTAGACTAAGGTGCACATCATGCACGACGAAGTACCAACATCGGGAATACGAAATACGGAAGGATCAAAGACGAGGCAAGAAACTTATGAATCAACCTAATAGGCACCTCCCCACTGGCAAATCCTATAACATCTTCATTTTTCGAGCAAATGGCTGGACCCTGGTGGAAAAGATGTCTAAGGAAAAGATGTCTAAGCTGAGAAAACTACAAAAAGAGGACCTTGCGTTGAAAAGTATAAAGAGCCTAGCTGAATGATCATACAGCGTAGAAATGAATCAATGAGCTTTGATTACACATTGCAATTAGATCACATGTAACTGGGAGACGGGAGTAGGAACGGTTTTGTGTAATCGATTCGCCGCACGCGGCCGTCGCGAACCTCGTTTCGCCTTTATTATGGCTCTAGCATTTTTCATACAGTTAGATCGCTATGCGATTATTATTTCTGGCATGATTCTACGGTTAGTTCTTTTGTTCCTGTATTTCTTACTTGCTGCTGCATTCTGCTACATTCCTTCGCGCGCGGCGTCTCTCTTCCCGCGACGCGACAATTTCGTTCCTACTGCGCAACACCCCATGTAACTACATCAGAGGGCAAACTCCATCAAAAAACAAATGACTCTTTGTTAAACCGTTTATGACATTAGAGAGAAGCAATTACAGATAATACCTGTGAAAGCAGTCAGAATTGAACCACTGTCAGAGGAAGGACATTTCGCAATCGATGGAGAGCCGTGCCGTTCAGGATCTTCATTCCAGGTACTATTGATAAAACCTTTTTTTGCGAGATTTTGCAGCCGCACTAGCATAATATTCTAGCAAGAACAATAGTGTTCAATGACTACTCCTTATATGACGTATCCAACTGAGGAAAGCTTTTTGACTACGTTCATTTCCTGGCATCTGATGTGTAGTAATAAGTGTTGAGGGGCCAGTACCAGACTATGATTAACACTGTGAAGTGTTCCTTGTGTTCCACATTCCATGGAGAAACTAGGAAGGCCCTTGCGAGGGGTATCCTATATTTCTGCCGCGTGATACTTGATTCATGAAATGTCATACAGGAGTGGTTCCACTTCATGTTGGAAAAGACGTGCCATGTGCCAATATGGACAACAATTTCATGATAATCGACATCGGTGGTCAAGCACTCAAACTTTTGACTCGTCGACCCGCAGTCCCGTTCTCTGGCTCCGACGTCCACATGACAATGCTGGCATAGCCGCCAATGACTCAGAAGGGGGAAGTGAACGTCGGTGAATCCAAAGCTGGCGCCCCGTCATCCCGAGGCTGGGGAGGAGACTGTGGCAACAGAGCAAGGATGGGCTTGAATGCGGGGTAAGCCTAGCAGCCACCGTCGCATCCGCGACATGCCGTTTCGGGCAAGTTTCCTTTATGATTCACCCCAAACCCAAAAACTACCCTCTAGTAGTTACATTATAGGCTCTTTGGGAATTACCGGGTCCAACGACGCTATTGACAGAGTGAAGGTGACGGCAATACACTATTTCTTTGAGAAATGTCTGTACAACGGTCATTATTCGCGCAGCTTCTGTCTGCAGTTAATGAAGGATTGTTAAATCTGTCGTCTTGGACCTGTTCAAAACGATATATAATAGTTTACCATAACCTATTTTTCGAATAATCTATTTCAGGTCGTACCGAGCAGATTCTGCTCCACCGTCATTGGTAGGAAGTGGTCCACATAATGAATAAGCATTGTATGTATCGTTATTTTGGAAATTCCTTGTTTGAAAAACCGCGTTTCTAGGACTTACTATTACTTATTCACTCATTTGTTACGATTCAATTGTCTTGCATAACCTCATTATTGTGTGCTCTGTATCCATTGTTTTCGATAGTTCTATAAAGAATTTTTCTGAATTCCAGCCCTTAACATGTATTTCACCCTCAGTGAAAGCTGTATTATGCTGAAGCTGACACTCTATGCGATGGGCCGAGTTGATCGCTTTTTCAAGGGCCCGAAACCGGGAGACGGGCGTAAGGAACGATTTTGGGTAGTCGATTCGCCGCACGCGGCTGTCGCGGACCACTCATTCGCCGTTATTACAGCTCTAGCGTTCCTCATACAGCTCAATCGATATGTGATCATTATTTTAGGCATAATTCTACTATTAGTACCTTTGTTCTTGTATTTCTTACCTACTGCTGCATTCTGCTACATTCCTTCGCGCGCGACGCCCCGCCGTTTCGGGCCGGTTTCCTTTATGGTTAACCCAAACCTGAAAACTATTCTCTAGCAGTTACATTATAGACTCTTTGGGGACACCGGGTTCAACGACGCTATTGACAGAGAGAAGGTAACGGCATACCCTACTTCTGTACAACAGTCATTATTCGAGCAGCTTCTGTCTGCAGTTAATAGAGGATTGTTATATCTGTCGTCTTGGATCTGTTCAGAACGATATATACCATATATATCATAACCTATTTTTCGAATAATCTATTTCAGGTCGTACCGAGCAGATTCTGCTCCACCGTCATTGGTAGGAAGTGGTCCACATA
>UZAF01016516.1:9469-28784 GCA_900617895.1 Haemonchus placei
CGACAACAAGTTCGAATGTTGAAGTAAGAAAGGAGGAAAATACATCTGCTGCAACGACGACGTCACTTCCACAGGATGAGTCAGTGACCGAAAAAGCTACAGAGGCAACCACAGCGGGCCCTGGGGAGAAAGAGGAAGAGGAGCCTCATGTAAGCGTCAAAGCAGGTGAGCTTGAAGCAAGCAAGGGTGATAAAGCAACAACCACAACGTCATCTCTAGCTCAATCAGAGACGACGCTAGAAATGGTCAAAGCCGTAACAGAGTCGGGAGTTTCCGCTTCAAGCACGCCTCCCACCGCGCTTCCACACGGTGCTGAGGAACCTTCCGCATCTATGGGACCCAATGAATCTGAAATAACAATAGAAACCACAACAATGGAGAGCGAACCTGACAAAAAAGCGACAGCGGTACCTGTTGATTTTAGCCATGAAGGAGCAGTAGTGAGCGAAAAAACGCCGACTATCGCAGCAAGGATTGATGAACTCACGAGTAGCATGACTTCAAAAAGTTCGACAGCCACGTCAGTAACCACAGAAGAAGAATTCACAAGTACGCCAGCCAGCACGTCCACATTAAGCGGCAACCTTGCCAACGGCGAGACAGAGAACACGTCCTCCACAAGAACACTGCCTGCATTTGTAACTGAGACAGAAACGCCAGCGACTGAAAGTCACTTTGAAGAATCGACTGCAGGAACAGCCGAAGTCGGTAAAGTGGGGCATTCCGAGACCACCGAAGTGCCAGAGATGAAAGCAAGTACAGATGAAGTAACAACTGAGAACGTTCAAAGTGATTTAACGGGAACGGCTTCAGAAGAAACCACATCTGGAATGGTGACTACTCAATCAGGCTTCACTCCATTAGTTGTAGGATTTGACGGTTCTGTTACCACTACATCCTCCTCCATTACCTCTGATGGGTACAGCAGTTCCTCTTCGCCTCCAATGCCTGTTTCACCTGTAATGGAAACAAGCGGTGAGGAAATGCCAGGTGTTACCCATCCTGAAACGACATCAACTGGTGCAGTCGAAGGCAGCGGTGAAGAACCATCGCGTAAAGATAAAGTGCCTCAAGTCGAAACGAGTATGGACAAACATACCACAGCCGCTGATGAAAGGAGTGCTACATCACAGCCAGAGTCGTCTACAAAAATTGTGTCAGGTATGCATTCACTACATGTTCTGATTTGGAATAATATCAGATAAACGATGTTTAGAGCTTGGCGACGGTGTTAAAACAAAGGCTAACGGAACAGGAACGGGGGAAGATGAAGAAGACTCCATTATCAATCCCGCTATCCTAGAACATCCACATGACAGTAATCTCCCTGCAAATGTAGGCTTCGTGCCAAGTTCTGAACCGGATATGCTTCATGAAAGTGGAGAACAAGAAGAAGAAGAAAGCGAGAAAGCGGTGAGTTTTTTTAGCTCAGTTTTCATAGAATCACTATTGTCTGTTCGTCAGACAGCGATTATAAAGAATAAATAGATCCTTCACATCGCAGGTTTCTCCAAAGGAACCAGACTACGAGGATACTGTCAAAGCCAAAACGTCCGCTTCAACAGCCGTAACTGAGGAAACTACTACACGTAAGTAGGTTGTTCATATTCATTTGAAGAACACTCACTACTTATGAGAGTTTAGTCGCCCATCAGAGCACAACGACAGAACCTCCCATTCAACTAGTGCAAGATCTGATCGATGCTCTTGCTGGAGGTGGCCTGAATGCCATTTTTGGTCCTCCGCGACGAACATCAGAGGCTGATGAAGCTGACAAAAAGCTAGGTATGTGAAAATCGACGCATTTGTAACAATTAGACATAATCAAAAAATTTGAGTTGTTTTCTTGAACTCTTCACGAGTTTCTTATTTAAGCTTTACTAGACTGATGTTTCGGCCGTTCGAACGTCTCCACTGCCCCAAAGAAGTTCGAGACCCCTAGAGCAGCACGCACGATGATTGAACCCACTTAACGTAGCTTGTGGGTTTTTCCAAGCCCCCCAGCCACCATGGTGCCAACCAACCAGTGTCAGCTGGGGTAAATCTTCATTCAAATATAGTTACTTACATCTTCTTTACGATTCATCTTCAGTTTGGTTACCTAAATCCAAAATGTCTCAAGGGTTTTACGGTCTTTTTTTTTTACAATTGTGACTCTTGTGTTACGATCTCCACGGTGACTCGAAAAATTTGAACGGTCAGCCACAATCGCTACGCTCCTTTCAGGAAATGGAAAAGGCGATTCTGCCAAAACTTTAGCCTCCTAAAACTTATATACAAAGAGTAAGAGCTCGAGAAAGAGTTCAAGAAAACAACTCATTAGCGAAGCAGTTATGTCGATAGTCTTTGTAGAAAGTCGTACGTGGAAATCCAGCCAAAAAGATAAGAAAACTCTAAAACGAGATTAACAGGGAGTAAAAGGAGTAAGGCTAACTCGTTGTATGTGCCACAGTGGAACCAAGTGGCAAAATAACTGATGCAGTTCTTTTCCCTCATTGATTCATGCTCCTGTAGTTTGTCATGACCTCCATACTTTTGGCAAAACACAAGTGTCCTACGGAATTTTGTTCCTTTTGAAAGATGTACGCAATCAGAATTCACCGTGGCCTCTGAAAAAGGTGCATATTCTGTTTGGGTCCTACAAAGGGGTGAAGCGCTGCACGATGTGTTTGTTGTAGGAAATAGCTTAGCAGAGCCGAAGGTGGGACTATCGTGGGTGTTCGCTACAAGCATTAGCGTGCCCAGGGATCGAAACGTGCCTCGGATTGGGCCGTGAAACGTCGGGGTATTGTATGCACCTAGGAAGTAGTAACGCTTCCATTTTGAATAATTAGGTTCTGGAGCTAAAGTATAACTCAATAAGTCCAGGACATGTTAGTAAATATTTTGATTTTTTAAATTAGAATTGTCTCTTTTGTTTACCATTGGACGAGACTGATAACTTACACTTTGTATACATTTTAGGTGATTTGAAAAAGTATCTACATAAGTCGCTGGAACAGAAGCGAGGTATGTTCTGTGTGAACCTTAATCTCCGTGTGTACATCTTGATACTATTACTTTGGTGCATGTCTTCTGTTCGTTAGAGTTATCGATAGGTTGCGGGGTCAGCGCACCCATCTTCCCGCATCTCTATGCAGAAAGAAAGGATGATGAACCAGAGTAGCCAGAACGACCAAGACTTTGAGGCCCTTCCTTTCTCCTGAGAATGGCGTTTCTTCCTGTGAATCGGATTCCTGGGAATAGCGAAGAATGGCTGCTTTCATAGTCCGCAGGCAGGCGCGCTGGCGCGCAGGCAGTGCTAGGGGGGAGGAGGGAGGCAGACAGTGTAAGGCAAACAGTCCACGCCCCTTCGAGGGGTTGAAAACAAACAACCTTCGAAGGGGCGTGGACTGTTTGCCTTACACTCTGCCTCCCTCCTCCCCCCTAGCACTGCCTGCGCGCCTGCCTGCGCGCGCGCCAGCGCGCCTGCCTGCGGACTATGAAAGCAGCCAATGATAGAGGATCTCTTGCAGTGATGATTCTACGAGGGTCAATTAATCACCGCATACAATGAATACTGGGGTGGCCAAGTTGAAGTTGTCTAAATGGCAACATAGGACACTGCTATTTGTGGATGTAGTGGTGCTAGCTAAGCTTGACAAAGGTGGGGATGAGGCAGTGGACTGGGCCCCACTTGTAAGAGGGATGCAGGACTCTTCCAGGGAGAGGGTTACACAGCACCCCTCAACTACGATGCCAACCGGGTGGCGGTACTACTCCCTTAATTCCCACGGCGAGCGGCGAGGGTAAGGGGCGGCTATCGTATTCTTCCGTTAAAAATTCAAGCCTTCCCATTTATAACGCGCGACTAAGCGCCATCGGGTGCGGCGAGAGCGATACAAGTTGTTTTAGAGAGAAGTAACCACATCTCTGCCCACCCATACAGCGCCCGCCTTTGGCCCACTTATTCGCGACGCTTTTTCAATGAAATTGCATTCCAAGTCGAGTTTGTCTATTACTGACTTTACTATTTTTTACTGTTGCTTGCATTTTAATTGTGGCTTTATGCTGATATTGTTGGTAAAGTGTTTGTTTAATGTGATTGGTGCAGAGTGTGCCGCTACGAGACAAATGCGATTCGTGGCCAGTGAACTCACTGATCTCACTACTCCATTTGATGCTGATACTGTCGTCTATTCACTTCAACATTGTGCTAAACTATGCTTCGAAACCGGCTGTTCGATGGCCGCTTTCACTCGATTTCCTCGCCCAATCTGCCTATTGCGCTTCAGCGGCGACATGGAGTGCCGTTCCAATGGCACACTCACGACATCATGGAATTTCACCCGCATTCAGGAAGTCGTCAGGCTGGACTGTATCGAGTGTGGTATGTACTAACAAAGCTGCTGTCTAAATCGCGTTGCTTATTACGGTAGCTTCCACTCTACAGTCCGCCTAAATACAAAAAATAAATATCGATTATGTGGTGCCTAATTGGCACCATTATTGTGTGTGGAAGTAGCCTGTTTATAAGTTGAACTTGTCCGCTGATGTCCATTTTTCCACGCCTACAAAGTTCACTCATTAGTTTCATGTACCGTAGCAGCACATCACAGCTTTTCGTTGCGAAATCATAGTATATACTTGCGTTTTGTCTAGTTTTCCGAAGGATATACCAACATCACGATATCTTCACTCATTTCGCTTAGTTATGTTCCTGTTTCACTACTGCTTGCTATCACCAAAGAATACTAAAAATCACCTATGTTCATAACAATCTCGAAAACTATCTCACATTCACGGCATCTTTCCATATCCATCAGCCTATGTTACACGCGAGAAACATTCCCCATCACCAGCTAATTCTGACACGGCTGTTTGCGAGAAAGGTACGAGGGCGCTTACCTGCCTTCAAGTTGTGAAGAAAACAGTCTATTTTACGTTTCCATACTTTTCTACGGAGAACGAATGGAATTAGTGAAATTCACTGGTCACGACGACTTTCACAAATGGTTGATGAGTGAAGTACAGCAGTTTGTGATCATCACTGAACATTTGTAGCACAACCATAGCAACTTTGAAATTCACCCTTGTGCTTCGAAAATCCATCTATGAATGCCTTTACGACTATCACTAGATGCATACACAATAACTCTACCGCCTTCCTTCCCTATTGTCTAGTGATGTAGTCATCAAATTCTAGTTTACCACATCTGATGTTTCTCTTTCTCGTAGACTCCAATGACTATTTCAGACAAACAGAATGGAGAAGTAATAAAGCAGAAAGAGCAAGTCGATATTACTAACCTTAACTCCTTCAGTGAAGATGACGAAAACACGGTGATCCCAACTCATGAAGGCATGTTTTCTTCTTTTTCCACAGTCTGCACAGATACCATTCCCACGAAGTATCACTCGTTTATGGTCATTACAACCGAAGATTGCACTTAAAAGAGTAGAAATGTTCAAGCACAGTTGCTGCTGCGTCGTCCAGACTTGATTTTTTATGTTGTACCTTTCAGGTGTAACTTCAAAGTGTGAAGGACGTATTGAGTTCCAAACGTTGCCTGTCGGCAGTCTTCCTCCCCTCAACGTCACCAACGATGTTCCTGCAAGAACGCCTGCAGACTGTGCCAAGAAATGTTTCGAATCGGTTTGTTTTCTTGAAAATTTTTGTCACATGCAATACAAACTGTTGACGTGTTTTGTACGCGTCTTATACAGGTAATAACTTGTTTTGGCTGATTTTTAACACTAAAATCAAGTTAAATCGGGTTATGATAAAAAAACATTCGACATAACGGTTCAACACCGAGATTGGCTGGATAGTTCAACACGTTGTACTTGTGAATGCTGAGAAGCTGTGGTAAGCAAATTAAGGGCATGTGGAGGGTTTCGTTGGTTTATGGGTTGCGAGCACGGTGCCCGGATAGCACAAATAAGGGTTCGAGTCCCATCTGCAGCGGAACTTCGGAACCACCCTGACTCGCCATCTTTGTGGGTCATCTATAATTTACCCTGCAAGAATCACCTGCCGATCCCTTGTTGGGTTGTCTTGTAGCTATTCGAGTGACCAGCCCTTAGCATTGAGTGCTTTCTCTAGATCTCGAAATTCTATTATTTCCTAAATCAATTGCACAACAATGAACAAAGTTTTCGAATCTACCGGATAATTAGAGAGTGGACCGCATCCTCGGTGGTAGGTCTTCGCGAACGGGGAGCGTAATAGTTATATCTCTAAGAAGTGAGTCTATTGGGCGAATAGAGCTTATGGTTTTTTCAATTTCTCCCTGATACGTGAGTGACCAAGAGTTCAAACACTCCTCTACTTCGCTGACAAAGGTGCAAATGTTGTCAAAAGGACGTCTATTCGCACCTCTCAATACTTTGCAAAACGCGTGCTTGATGGATTTGATGAGGCGCTCATAAAATCCTTGCCATGGTGCGTGCGGCGTTATGTGGTTCCACCGTATTTCCTTATCTGCAATTCCACGCTTGACGTCCTCCTTAATCAGGTACGCCAGATCTTGTCTAAGAATGCTCTCTGTGAGCAAGAAAGTTGGCGCATTGTCACAGGTTGTAGACTATGGAAGTCCTCTGCGCGCAATAAATAATCAAAGTGCGTTTATGAACTCCACCGTGGCCATGCTTCGTACAACTTCTATGTGGATAAGGCGCGTCACTGTGCATGTAAAAATACATCCGTACAACTTAATCACTTTCCCGTCTTCTCTACAAGATGGCAGGTCGAAAAATGCACCCAGTATTCTAAACGGGCGGCATTTAACGAACCGCTGATGAGGAAGGTGTGTTATCTCGGTGTAGCGGTACGGTAGTGCATTGAAGCGTCGACATTTGACACAGGCGCTTACCACCTTCCGAACTTGCTGGCGCAGTTTAGGGACCCAGTATTGTTCACGCATAAAGTGGTTGCAAGTGTAGAAGTATATATACATCGTTGTGATCACAAATGTAGCTACCACGCGTCAACGATACTGTCGAGACGATTTTATGGGCGCACTCTCAAACGTGGGTAATTAAACCATGATATCAGCAATTACAACAACAGTGAAACAATCAATACGTATGTTATGCAAGAGACTTCTGTCGTTATGATGATGCAATAAACTTAAACCGTTAGAATGATATAAGGAACTCCAACAGTAAAAAAGTGCAAAACACTTCAACCGAAGACGACATAAGAGACTGGTACAGTTAGAATGATGCGAGAAATATCAGTCATCAAAATGATATGAAGGGCTTGTCGTTGAGGTGATATGAGGCGGCGCAAGAGAGGAATATGAGGAAATGAATAAGAAGAAGCTTCTTAAGGGATCCCGATATGAATGAAACGAAGGTTACTGGCGAGAGGCGCAAAGTCGAGTGATGCCCCAAGCGGAGTGTTACAGTCATATATGCTTTGGGCGCAACACCGATATTTGATATATTGATGGGAAGATCATGAGACGGCGCGTGCAATCGCGGCTTAAAAACCGCGGCAATTCTGTTCCCGCCCAAGCGAATCTTTATGGTCATACGTTCTCTTCAGAATAGCCTTCTCCGAGTCCCCCTTGAATCGTATATACGACCCCTCGAGTTACGCTCACGATAAAAATGCATCCTAAATATCTCCCTACAATGAATGCACGGTCTCCAAAGAGTAATACATGGGACAGAGTCCTGTCAAAAAACCCCTGGACAGAATGTTATAAGGGCTTCAACACCGGTCAGATCGAGTTTATACTCAAAATGACTGTGTAATGTCGGCCTTACTAATGCAACTGCTACATTACAATGGAGCACATATACTGAAGGTTCGAGGAATTAGTCGCAACCCATGGCAAAAATAGCCGCCTTCATATTGCGACAACGACGTCGGCACTGGGACGCTCACCTGGGAGACACCCGGCGTTTATACGGAACTTGCAGTCATTCGTTATCTTTTTTTCAGACAAACAATTCTTTTCATCTTAAGATGCTTTCTCCAGACCTGACGCCGTTACTATGAATGCGTATAGTAGGCCCTTCCTGAAGCATTTTCGGCCTATGTAGCTAGCCACCTGATTGGCAGAGGGACGGTACATTCGTGCGATTCGGGCTCCGCGTGGCAAATTGCGCGGCGAAATTCGTGGTGGTTAAAACGACTCTGGCGCCTATTATTGGGGCACAAACTCGAAGTAGAGTAGATTAGTATGGTCAGCCGATCCTATTAATCTGCACTACTTCAGAATTGGGCCCCAATAATAGCCTCAAGAGTCGTTTAAACCAACACGAATTTCGCCGCGCAATTTGCCGCGTGTAACCAGAATCGCACAAATGTACATACACCCGATTGGCAGTTACCTTCCATGCCGATTCTGGAGGGGAGCGGAAGATACGTGACTCCGAGGATGCGCGCGGCAAATTGCGCGAAAGTTCATGGTGATTTGAGCGACTTTAACGCCTACCATTGAGGCCTAAATTTGAAGTAGGGTAGATTAGTAGGATCATCCTACAACCAATAATAGGTGCCAGAGTCGTTCGAATAGCCGCGAATTTCGCTGCGTAATTGGTCGCGCGAACCTTCTACGCACGTACTATGTACTCATCTCCTACTTCTGGAGTGAAGGTAAATAGCGGAAAGCATTTTCAGTAGACAATATATTTCATTTCATGGCAAAACCTTATTCGGATGCACAAATTTGCACACGCAACATATAACACGCAACGCAAGGAAAAGAGGCTTTGGGCAAGGACCTGGGGCAGGCGGTGAGGTAGCTCGGGGGACAGTCAAGTCGTGCGTCCGAGGACGCGCGCGGCAAATTGCGCGGCGAAGTTCTTGACGTTTTGAACGACTCTGACGCCAATTTTCATGGCACAAACTCGACGTAGACTAGCTTAGCAGGGTCAGATTACCCTTCTGATCTACTCTACTTCAAGTTGGCTCTCCAATGATAGGCGCTAAAGTCGTTCAAATCGTTACGAACTTCGCCGCGTAGTTTGCCGCGCGCATCCTCGGACGCACGTAAGTTCCGTCCCCCGGGAAACTTCTANGACTCTGGCGCTTATCTCTAGGGCCCAAATTTGAAGCAGAGTAGATTAGTAGGACCAGCTGACAATACTAACCTACTCTACTTCTAATTTGGGCCCAAGTGGTAGGCGCCAGGGTTGTTCGAACCGCCACGCACTTCGCCGCGTAATTTGCCGCGCGCATCCTCGGACGCACGTAAGTTCCGTCCCCCGGGAAACTTCTACATTGGCATCATTTGACATAATGCAGTATCAGACACTCATCTAATTGCTCTCTGACACACAATTTCCTGTCGTCAAGCGAAGTTTGAATGTAAGCGTTCATGATAGCTACGCACTTGAGGGAACCTATCACTCTCGAGACCATCACTCATGATTTGTGGTCTCCAGAAATGAAACCTAAGCAGGTTTTGGGTGAAACAGTATCGTGTATGCGGTGCATCAGAAATGTTTTCAAGCTCTTCTTGAGTAAGATCGTCGATAGCCGGTTGTGGCGGACATGTAATGCTGCTTTAGCGTGTGTAGCCCAACTGGTATATGGATAACCTAAGACAAATTTAGGTGATCCAATTTGCAAACAGCTTTCAAAATGAGAAAGTAGTCCAGTAACCAGTGTAGGTTTTTGAGGTCGCTACGTTTGTAGCCTAAACAAACTGCAACCAATTCATGAATCAAAAAGTGAGCCTCGTGGGAACCTTTCTCAAAATTCTGAAGTGCTGCCTATCTTAAGATCAAAATTGGGGTCCATGGCGTATAATGCATACATTACCTTTCGTGCTTTACAGAAAGGATGCTCCCTTGCTGGTTTCATTGGTAGCCCCTCCGGAAACATTTCACATGGTGTTTGCCTTCTGACTTCTGATGGAAGTGTGTGCGGAAACAATGCCGACTATGTTCCCCAACACGCAGCCTTGAATCCATTTGTCATATCATGCATGAAATGCAGCTGTGAGTCCTTTTTAGCTACTGGATCCCACAATGCCTATCATTCGTTCTTTTTTCAGCATGTACGTACAATATACGAACCGTGACACCGGATCGAGTGTTGCCAGACTTTAACCACGTCGAAAGCGTCTCATCCATTGGCGAGTGCGCTCGAGCCTGTCACTCGAGACGGTGCACCATGGCACAATACAATAGTCAGCAGCATACAGTGAGTTCCCTACATCATTACATATGGCAGTACTTAAATCGTCACCCTGAAGGCCCAACTAGGAACGAGACTCGCTAAACAAATTTTCTACGAACAGTCCTGATTAAAAAGGGCTTAGAAAAGCAATCCGATAATCCCTCACCACTGCTAACCATGAAGCGTCTCTCTCTGTATGTCAACCAAGAAGTCAGCCAGCCGATCATGAAATCTTCCTTTTCAGTGCATGACGACTTCTGAGCCGCTGGATTCGAAGTGTGCTCGAGAAACCGCAGTGGTGACCGAAGGTATTCTGCCGGTTACTCTCGAATGTGTCAGCTGTGTGGTATAGATGCCTTCTCATCATCTGTCACCTCATGTTGTGCCTTGTATGCTCATTTTGCCTCGTTTCGCCAGCTCTAGCCATGTCTACGGATTCATATAATATTTTTAAACTTCCCCTCTCTCACTGCCCTTTCTCTAGCTCGCTAGTCTTGTATAAACTCCAAAAAAAATTTGTTCCCATTTCAAATTATCTGAAACGGTTTACTTGTGCTCCGTGACGAAACGGTCGTCTCCGGTATCTACTCTCTAATAACGAGTGGCTTTCTATTTTTTTTGTTAACTATTCTACTACTCACTGTAAGTGCTCGGTGTTGTATTGATATGTGGTGTTATCCGTTGCTACAATCCAGGTTATTCATGGTACTCCTTGATGCGAGTAATTTTCACCCATTGTCAAACCAATGAAAACTTCTATCATATGGCTTGTCCTCGAATCTATACGTCAGACAACTACAATAAGGCTTGTGGCGAATAGCTCGTGAAATGGCAATGGGAAGAATGCCACGTGGAATCGGTGGTCGGGTTGCTAGGCGTCCTGGGTAAGGGACAACCATGGAATTTCCGAAGAAGCGCAGCAGTCTAATATGACAAGGCGTCTCGACTATAGGGCTAAACTTGACGGTGAATTTCTCAAAGAGGGCGTCCTCCTAAGCACAGCATGGATTTCGCAAAGGTCTGTACTTATTCAGTTTATTTGTTTCTTTGTGCTGATCTGACTGTGGCTCTCTTTATTCGAAAACGTCTAGGGATATGACGCTTCCAATCAAGTTGGAGTTGATGCTTCGACTAAGGAGTGTCGTCGAGCGTATTGAAATTATTGCTCATGATCTGTATATCCGTGAGTGCATCCGTTTATGTTGGCAGTTTTCAGATTAAGCAAGTTTACAAATGCGCGTTGTGAAGGAAGCTGTAGGTAGCGCACTTAAGCCGAAAAATGCTGTGCCTCTCCATGGCTCTGACAATGAGTGTGAGCTTCTGAGCGCCATCAAGTTAGCCAGATGATAAAGCACCCCTCCAGGGTGAAGATCCTCTCCAGATTATACTAAACCCGTATAAAGCCAATTTTGTGTGGTTTCGATGCTAACTATTGTGGTATAAAGAACTATAGTCTTAGGAGTGGGCTCACTCTCCAGCCACTAGTTCTCTTTGTGTTTTTACCTAGTTGACTGATCTGCTTCGAAATTTTTTGTTTTCACACTGAATCTCGCCATCTTTACTTATCCTGTAAACTCATTCCATGAAAAAGTATGCTTATGCAAAGGTCAAAACGACGTTCAACACATTGCAGCTCACCAAGTGGCAATTGCGACTTCGGACGACGAGCTGAAAGGATCCGAGAAAAAGCTTGGGTAGGTGATCCAATCCAGACCCAAGTTCTCCTATTCGAAACCCGAAACAATATCCTTTTTGCTCAAAAGTAAAGGAAGCATCTAGAAAAGTGCTAAGCGCCGAGTTTCAAAGGTATTATATTACATATTATATACATATGTGTTTGTTTATTTGCGTGTGGGTGCAAGCAGTGTAGTGGCAGGAGGCGCGCTATTGCACACATGTTTACGGAGGGTCGAGTTCCGAATTGATGCAGAACTCAGGGCAACAAACCTTCTATCCCCCCAGCGTCGATATATTGGCACCAGCCTCGCCTGAGAGGAAAATAGCACTGACTATAACATCTGCTTACCACTGTAAGCCATTACGTAGGCTAATACGCATTCAATAGACCGCTACGACTTCGGAATGGTAGTCCAGCGCGGGTTTTGCGCTCCAAAAATAGGAATTATTATTGCCAAAAAAATTTCCAGGCTTTCCGATGTGTATAGTTAAGGAGACGTGATAAGTACGAATTTATCGATCTGTGAAGTTGAGCCAATGTACTGCATTCGAGATCAAGGGGAGAGTTTGTGAAGCCCACCTCTGCTTATATCTCCGAGAAGGAAAATTGTAGAGAAACGTCAACACACTTGAAAGTACACCTCTGTGTGTAACAAAAAAAAAAGAGAGTGAAAAAAGATGAAATGTGGGAGAACCAATAAAAAATCAAGAAGAGCAAACCTTCATCAATTTTTTTCGCAATCTTCTGTCGAGTCGTGAAACTCCTCTTTTTGTTTTTGCTGATTCCCAAAAAGGGAAGTGTACGGCAACAAATCTATGCAAACAAGCCTGAGCGATTTAAGTTTGTTCGTACACGGTCATCAGTAAATGCACTGTTCTCTCACAGGATGGCTTCACCAGCAAAAATCTCCTCAGCTAGGAAGCTATCAAATCATATCTTATCATTTAGACAACCCTGATACACTGGGCAACGGTGCATTTTGAAAATAGGGATTGTCTCCCCTTCATGTGGTACCGAGTGAAAGCACCTTGACGCGTTCCTATCAACACATTGATAACAATATAGTCCACATGTGGGCTACAGCTGTTTTTTATTTTGTTTAGTTGTGCTTCCATTTTTTTCGCCATTTTTTCTCGAACGCGCCATCGAAGTATGAAATCTGATCTAAGTGAAGCTATATACTGCATAACCCCAGGAAACTCTTTGGACCTTTTGGAATTTCAAGCTTGATGAGGTAGCTGAGCTTCTTTGAAGAAATGTACTGCTTGACGAGAGTTTTCCCTCTGAAGAGAACTAGTGACTCGAGGATGCAGACGTTTTGATCAAACTCTTGGTCCTTCTTGCAATACATTGCAATGTTCATTGAAAAGCTTCGAAAAATGAGGTATATCAAAAAGCCAGCCGCTATTAGCATCTCCATTGTCATCGACTGGTGCAAGGCCCGTAAGAGGTCTTGGAAAAGTTTTCTTGAAATAATTAAGTTCATGCCTGAATGACCATTAAGTGCTACGCTCAAAAAATAAAAATCCGCAAGTGTACGCAGAAAAAAGCTACGCTGGACCATGAAGTTCGCAGCAGCAGTAGCGGTGGAAGAAAAGTGCGGTTGTCGTTTGCTATACTTTTCCTCCGGATGTCTTTAATGTGCCACTTTATTAATTCATCTTTGCAAAATATTTGATTATCGTTTTATGCTAATTACAGTATATAGGACCTGAAAACTGTACCCGTCAGTAGGGTAGGTCAGTACCGCTCGCAGTGTCTTCAAAATAAGTCAGTTTTTGAGTTTTTCTTAATCAGGATCAATGCGTAAATATCTCATCTTATACGGGATGCTCAAAGTGTAAAGGATGGAAATATTTAAATAAATGCAATACGGTTCCTCTGCCTCAACTGCAGGAATTATCTTCCTGCAAGGTTCAGTCCCATAAAAACTTCTCTTGAATGAGCTCAGTTAAAATTTTTTCCAATGAACTCAGTTTAACTTACAAAAAACAAATTTTGGCATTCGATTTCGTTTGTGTATTATCGATAGTCTGACGATTCACCATAGAATTCCGTATGGCCTTTGCCTCCACAAATATTTTCTGTTGTAGAACGCCTGATTGTAATAGCCAGCTACCTCTTTCGGAAAAATCTTCAACTTGTTCGCTTTTCAAGCATCATAAATGGGATCTTAAAGATTTTTTGACAAAGTCATTCCCTTTTCTACACTACCCATACCTTCCTCGAATTTCGAGTAAGGTTCGCTTCCTAATACTTTTCATCTAGCTGTAATAAAAAGATCAATATAACCTCTTTGTTCTTCTCATAAAACTGTGCTAGAATGCTTGGACGAATTTGCATGGTTTTCTTTACTCAGCCATTGGCTGTTTTCATTGTCCGCAATTTGGCCCGTGGACGCGCAAGCGAGCGCGACGGCAGGGGGCGGTGTCTGCCTCGTGTTTACAACTGAATCTTGATCGATACCGCTGGCCGAAGTCCCCTGGCCTGCGCGCTCGCGGGCGAAATCGCGGACCATGAAAGCAGCCATTGACGTCGTCTGAAAAATAGTGGTTCCCTGAAGAAAAGTACAGGATTTTCTAATTTTTTTGCGGAGTTGCAGGGTAGTGCACTTCAAACCTGCTTCCGAAGCTAGCAGTCAACAGAGGACTATCTATGTCGACGTCAGCTGTACAGTTATTACCCTTCAGATAAATAAAGCTCACGAAGACGAAGTTACGAATCCATTTCACCAGGTCAGTTCATGAAGGCTATTCATGGACTCCGACTGATAGATTCCACCTTAGTTCTCTTGAAGGGGTGTGACAGGTTTCCAAATTCGAGGGGGAGTTCAGGGATGTACCATTGGTTTGAAATAGTACTGCAAAAAAACTCAGAAAAGTACAACTACCAATCACTACTCGATGAATACTCTCATTGTGTTTGGACCTATTGTAGGGGATCGGCATCTTTCATAGTCCACGACCGGTCGCGCGATCGATCGCGCGACCGGTCGCCGGTCGCTCGTGAGATGGGTCCGCGACCGATCGCGCGACCGGTCGTGGACTATGAGAGATGCCATCCTATTTTTTCTTCCTCAGACTTATGACGATGGTGATTTCCTGATTGGATCGGTAGGAGTATTAGGTCGTCTGACTCATTGTCTATATCGATCCATTTTCATGGTTTTTGAAAATGCATTTTGCAAAGCACATATCACCATTCATAGTTTTCAAGGTTGGTTTGGAGAGCGTATTGGTCTTTGGCCGATACCTGTCGGGCGCCGAAGATGATATCCCGCCTTCAAGAAGGACCCTATCTCCTGTGGAAATGGTGAATAGTAAAAGGTTCACCGAAGAAATTGATGAACTACTTCGACGAGTCAAACGGAACAAAGACAAGTTTGTCAGGGTCAGTCAATTGGATCTTTAAGGAATTACGCTCTTTTCTTCGAATTTCCTTTGTCTCTTTTATAGAGCATGATTCCATTTTGATATTTGATCACTACAGTTTCCGAAACGGTTTAGGAGATGGACTTCAGCCAGGCAAAACGAGCACAACTGGAGATGAACCTACTCACGAAAGCGAGAGGAGAGATGGTTGCACTGGAGAATGCGCAGTCGGAGGCAGTCAAAGAGGACAACTTCCACCGAGCTGTTGATCTTCAAGATGAAATTAAAACTCTCCGAAGAAACGTGATGGCATTTGTCGACCCACGCCTCACTGCTAATGTGCTTTTTCTATCTTCCATTCTTAATCGGGCCTTTTCATGTAAACACAGCCCACCAAACTGGAAAATGAACAAAATTCCTTTCATTTTGGAAAGTAACTGAAAGCTTCACTGAAGGTTCTGCTCCTGAACATTAAAGGGTGAACGGCAATCAAATCATTTCACAGTTTTTACGCTCTTAAAAGTTGCTCCCCTGAACTATACTGTTGTTCTGAATTAGCCAATAAGCCTTTCAGATTGTACGCTCGGAGGACATTCTTCGCCCGAAGAATTTATTCGACAAGGAAGACTTGAAAATCGGAACCCCCGAACTTTTTACTGCTATGGGTACGGCGATTCACACAATCCTTAATTATTCATAAATTTCTCAATAGTTGAAGAGGTCCTCGTGAGCTTTGACGGGAGGCTGTGGCAGACCTTACTATGGCATCGCCTTCGCTTTATGTCACTTTAAAGGAAGCCGCTTATTCACGAAAGCTGAACATAGTCAAAATAACAATCTCTGGCGAAAGCATGCGACTTCTTGAAAATTTTTGTTTTATTGCCAAATCGCTTACGAAATGTCAAGGCACCACTGGTGCTCAAGACCATTTCAGATTTATCACCGACCGATAGTCTAGAGCGGGTGAAAGTGCGGCGGGCCTCAACCAGTGACACTATGAGTGAAAGCTCTGCTACCAGCAAAATATCCAGAACTCCCAGCTCACCTAATGTTCTACTCAGAACTGGCTCAGGTAAATTGTCTGCAGATTACGGTCGTAATCATACTAACTTTCCGCTAAGTATCCCTTCGATTACTGATTTTGATTTTCCGCCAGGGTGGATTCCCTTGGTCTATTCCTGACGAATCCTGTGTTTCAGAGCTTACAGCGTTACTAAAATTAGGCAAAGTACTGAGAATTTGATCCAAGACGGTGTTAGGCCTGTGGTTTATGGCTGCCCGCTTACCCAGCAATTCGTGGGTAGAACTCTAGCGAAAAAAACATGAACCTTTTGCAGCATCGTCAGCCAGAGAACGCTCAGCTCCGAAGCTCAAACAACGGCCTTCGTCGGTGTCCTCAAGGAGGACGAATTCGTCACGATCCGTGGCCACTAGCGCTTCTGGACTGCCAAGGGTTGAGCCATGGCATGGGAACAAGTTTTTAGAGAAAGAAAACACTGTAGTTCCAGCTTTGAGAGACAAGTGAGCGATTTTCTGTTCTTTTTGGTATTATTTATCTCATACCGAAAACAGATCCAGAATAAACAAGTCCGATTCGATCGAAGAGAGTAGTGACGCCTCTAACCAGGAGGAATATCAACCAGTGGCCATATTCAAAGGAGTCGATTATTCTAGGGCTGTGGATTTGTTCGGAGAACAAACGGTAATGGGTGATTAATTTTTCAAAATTTGGACATCAGGGTTCATTTTTGATGATTCTGAACATTGCTCTCACTGCAGCTGTATTTCAGTGCATGTCATACATTCTTACACTTAACTATTTTTGAGATTCGTTTCCATTGCAAGATCCTCTTCAGTCATCAACAAATGGATCTTTTGATTATAATAAAAAGACGATCTTCTTCAACCATCAGCAAATATTTCTTGCACGCTAAGAAGTTCTTGATATGTCGACGATTTCGATGAGAACCTCAACTTCCGGGCCTGTACCCACTCATTATCGTAGCTTGCTNTTCGCTCGACGGCACAGTCCACCGAGAATTTTGACTCATCCTTTTTAGTATCTCTTTGCTACCATATTCCCAAATTCCATGACTTCTCACAAGTCTCTGAATCCTTGATTTGAGTTCTGCCCAACTCGTTGCACAACTCGCTTATCATGAACATTTCCACCCCACTCCCTTTGCTCCATTCGTTACTCCCTTTTCTAATGTCCTAGAACGTTTATGATAAGGGGCAACGGCGAGGGCAAGTGGGTGGATTTTCGTTCTAAGTAATACTCGAAAAACGCATAATAGTCTCATAATAATAGGCTTACATAGTTGACGTATAAGTACTCACCTTTAACCTTGTCTATACCCAATTTTTTGACCTCTAGGCACCGTGAATTAAAGTTCTAGGTTTTACCAAGCATGTCCAAAACAGCTTTATGTTTGTGTAGTCAGGAGTTCGGGCGAACCATGCAGTCGCTTTGGTTGTCACTTTATGATAATCTTTCTAACTCTACTCGCTTCTGCCTTTCTACATTGATTTAACTATATCTCTGAACTGACACACATACAGCGGAGCGCCCTACACAAAGTAGGAAATATCGGGGGAAAGATGAATAAAAATGATTATAGTGATTACGTAAACCCGAAGATACAAAAATGTCTCCAATATCCGAAGTGTCTATTACAGGCGAGAAACTTATATTCGAAGAAGTGGCAAGAACGCAAAATAGGTCTTGCCCGTGTTCAGCAGAAACTTGAGAGTGTTTCTTCAACTGAGGCACCCAAATACTTGGACTGCACGATAGCGATTTTGCAAAGGCATCTCAAGGATCCTCTATACAACGTGAGCGCCATTGCTATCACATCATCCTATATAGGAATGCATATTACTGCGATGACATTCAGGTCTACGCGAGCGCTCTGGACCTTCTCGGCTTCGTTTGCACCAGATACATACAAATCCATCATCTGCAAAGGATGGCACCAAGCTTGGCAAGATCCATTCATAGCACCGTCGCTACCAGAGCCAGTGATACTGTGAGTGTAAAAGATTGCGTTCGCTGCTGCATGAATGAGTTATTAATTATTAGTTATCAAAATACAAGAAGTGATTTGAGCCCTGTTAAGGATCGGCGCTCCTCAACAGCCACGTTGTCAACTATGAACGAGATCTTGGAACAGGATAAAAGGGTATGCTATTCGATGACTTGTTCGCTCTTGATTTGAAGGCACAGTTCGTGATAATTTCGGGTAATCCAGATTATGACGAAAAATGGAAGATAAGGTGAAAATAGTGTGATGAACGCGAAGAAAGTGCGCGAATCGGTGTTTCTGATGTGATAAAGGCTTCGAAAAAATCGACGGTATCAAAGGCTTTCTTCAAATTGATGAACGTAAGACGTAACGGCATTTTTTACCTTCGCGATACTTCAGCGAGTCTTGTGACGGTATGGATGTGATCGGTTGTACGGAACCATCACCGGAACCCAGCTTTGCTCGCATAGCTGTCTTTCATCTGATATTCTGCCAATCTTGTAGAGAACGAATCGTGTGGAAGTGTTCAGATTAAAGGCAGCAGGCATATTGTTGCTAATATCGTCTGGACCTCCCTTCTTTTACAGCAACACGGTCTTGATAGGTTTTCCTCAATTTGGGCACTCTGCATTCCAAGTTCGGTCTTCTTGAAACCTGGGCATGTCATATAATATTTCAGAATGCTTTGCCGTACAGGTTTGTTATGATGGAACCGTTTATTAGGCCGACGTTTCAACTAACTCGTCGTCTTAAAGGACCTGAAAGTAGTTCGGAGCTCTTGGTCTGTGGCTTACCTGACCAAGCGCCCAAACGCACTAGGCCAGTTCCAACTACTCCCAGAAACTCAAACACCGAAACATCCCTGCCAAGAAACCAACCTTCTGCGGTTCCACCAGCGTTGTCTTCCCACTCTATTTCGTGAACAACAAGGGAACAATGAGACACCATTGACGGTCGTGAATAAGAATTGCGCGGTCATCTCAAAGCCCACAAAAGGGAATGAATGGCAGAAGCTCACTCGTTATGGCAATGCACTCACTCCGGTTGTTCAGCTTAGGATTTCGCTCGCGGATATACAACGCTTCCGGTATCTTTCTAGCACCGATCTCGTTCTCGTAGG